>LBNU01028670.1:49275-87406 GCA_014162995.1 Artemisia annua | reverse complement strand
TTTCCAAAGGCTTAACATACTATTAGTTGCTACGGTAATTGTACTGGCATCCAGATAAATATTAACCGTCTCGTTTATCGAAAGATTAACATAACCCCAACTTAATTGCACTTAGCTGCATTACAAATTTTATACTTTCCCATCGATCAAACCGAACTGGTGTGCTTGTAAAAAAGAAATAAACAATAAAATGCCTAATTCTTGGTGTTAGACGTCTACAAAACTACTCACCAACAAATTTATGCATTCGTATTGCCATAAACTTGTGTTATAGTTTCTAATCAGTTTTCTCGAAGTTCATCTCACTGCATCTCTTTAAAAATACATGTATGCATATTTTATGCAGATAGATGTATGCTATATTTATGTCTATTAATTTGCATAAAACATTGGCGTGGTCATTTGCGTGCCTTTCTTATACACCAGAAAAGTAGTAATTGTGTTGAACAAATAAGAGAAACCTTTTGCTTGAGATCTTTCTGTTGCTGAATGATAAATATGTCATAAGATTCCACTGGCCATGGTGTTGTTATTGTTGGTGATAATTAAGCGTGTTTCTTTGTCTATTTATAGTGTTAGTTCAGCTTTCCATCGTTTGTATGTTCTAAACTCCTTTACCATCCGGTTTTTTTATAGGAGCTTAGAGGCTCCTCTGGTTGTCTAATGATGGCGTTTGGGCAATCGTAATCAATAACTGTACAATATGTTGTAGAGTCTCAATGTGGTCTAGATTGTAGCTCCGTCCTTGCTAGCGTGCCAAATAAGCACATAATTACGCATGTGTCATATTCTAGCATACACTTCCTCTAGACGGACAACTGAGCACGTGCTCTTCATAGTCTACCACTTCTGCTTTGTGCAGTTCTTGGTACCTTTGCTATAACGAGCTCTTTAAATTATTAATTAACATCGATTTCTTTATTTGGGCGTACCGCGCTATTATCGAAAATGGATTAATTACGGCTTCAATATTCCACACAGAATATTGTTCATCGATAGACTCAATTCTTGTTCAGTCAAGTGGTTTCATCACAATCTCCGCTTGATGATTTATGCTTCCTCTCCAAATAGAAGATTCATATAGAGATATACATAATACTTATACAAGTTTAAAAAGATAAAAAGAATTATTAGACATATACAATAATATGAAAGAACGGTTCTTGAACTAGACGCCCTCTCGTTCGCCTCCATAGACTAAGATACATTAAATCTTATTTAGCTTAGTTGATACCTCGAAGATTTTGTCTAATCATGATTTGTTTTCACTGGTTATGGTCCATGATCCATCGCACGAGAGTGTTATAATTCCAGTGTTCGCTTTGTTAGGTGTGATCCGGGGGATATGTAGCAATTAAGTCCGTCATCCATCGCTCTCTGCTATACCATTCCTCATATTCGTGGTTAGGATTTATTGTATCTGGGATTAAAAAACAATCCATCTGTTTCATCCTTCACCATTTTAATAATTTATTATATGGACTATTTAGCCATATGGATCTAGAATACGCATATCTACCATGCGGTTAGTAGATGTGTGTGTGTCGTTGTTTCTGATTTGCATTAGCCACAACATCACAATGCCGTGGTGGTTTAACTCCGTTATACAATCTTCCTATTTCTTGGATAAGGTCGAATTAGACTGTGAACGCTCGAGAAACTACTTCCGGGTGACTCAGCCTATTTCTTTTTATTTTTTCCCGATGATATTAAAATTAGTCGTGTTTGGAACTTGTTTTAGTCCGTTCGTAAAACATCCAATTTCTTTTTTCCCTTTTTTTTTTTCTTGGTTTTTTTTTTTTAATTACGATTCTTAATTTTTGTTTTTAGATTATGTTTGACACATGTAGTAATGGTTCGTATATAATTTTTGCATAGACATGATCATCTTTATGTACAAAATTTAGTTGGCTTACACAATAAAAGCTTAAAACTACAATCTATATAATTCGTGTATGTAAAGTTAGAGCTTGCAAATTAAAGTATACTATTATAGGGCATTAATGTCAAACGTGAGACGTAGTTTTTCTATCATCAATACAAATGAAAAAAATTAAAAAAACATGAGAAACACTAAATATATTACAATGATAAAAAAGAAATGTTGAACATACTTTGTCTTACACCAATGTCAAATTTTCATATTTTATTGAAAAGACAAAGAGTGAAACCACCAACTGATGCACTCATTAGCGGCTCAATGTAAATATCAGTAACCAAACACCCCTTTAAACAAATACCAAACACTCCTATAAACAGCAGTAGCCAAACACCCCTTTAGACAGCAGCAGCCAAATGCTCCTTTAGAGATCAGTAATCATAAACAACAAAAACCAAACATCCCTTCAGACAACACCAAACAGTCCTTTTAGACAAAACATTAGCTAAACACCCATTAGAGTTAAACTTCAACTAAATTTGAACTCCAAACCCATCTATATAATCTTTACTAATAATCGACCGTTTGGCAGCTGCAGCTTTTAAATATCCCAACACCAAGGCTAAATATTCTCAAATTAGCTACACACCTCGTTATCAATTTCCAAAGGCTTACATACTATAGTTGCTACGGTAATTGTACCTTGGCCATCCAGATAAATATAACCGTCCCGTCTTATCGAAAGATTAACATAACCCCAACTTATTGCATTAGCTGCTATTACAAATTTATATTTATGATACAAAAACTGTGTGCTTGTAAAAAAGAAATAAACAATAAAATGCCTAATTCTTGGTGTTAGACGTCTACAAACTACTCACCAACAAATTTATGCCACTTCGTATTGCCATAACTTGTTTATATTTCTAACCATTCTTCGAAGTTCATTCAACTTGGCCTCTTCTTTAAAAATACATGTATGCTATATTTTATGCAGAAGATGTATGCTATATTTCTTTTTTGTCATAAAACATGCTCATTTGGGTGCCTTTCTTATACACCAAGAAAAGTAGTAATGTGGAACACTGAAACTTACTTCGTGTGATAAAAATCAAGATCGCATTGGAAAGATGTTGGAGGAATTTTTTTTCAGCTACAGGTAGAGTCCAACGTTGAGGACCTTGAACCACTTAAGGGTGGCCTAGTGGTAAAAGGGCTTGGGACTATCACTCTAAAATGTGTGAGGTCTCAAGTTCGATTCCTGCTAGGTGCAAACAACCTTAAGTGGCCATGCCAACCTCCTGAAAAGGGAGGGCTTCACCTGGTTTGAGTCTGTGTGGCAGTGGGTTCAAACCCCATGGATTAGTCGGCCAAAAAAANAAAAAAAAACGTTGAGGACCTTGTTGTCCTGAGACAACACAAATATATCTCCCATTTGTTTCCATTCCTGAATGAGAGAGTTAACCATTTGCTTTGGTGTAGCAAAGCTTTCTCCCCATTTGTTGTTTGTGAAATTGTAAACATATGTACCTGTAACAAAATTTATTAGCCATTAGCTAAATACAGTAATGAGGGTGTTTTGATTTGCATTCTGAAAGCAATTGTCACAACTTACGGAATCATATAATCGATTAACTGAAGCTAGCAAATACATAGGTAATTTTACTTACTCAACAATAAATTTCCTTGTAGTCACTTTTAATAAATGACGAAGGCAGATTATATAAGCATAACCGTGGATCAGAATACCCCTAAGTAGCTTAACATTTACTCAACAATCATTTTTATTACAATAAACATTTACCTCAAAATGAAAACACTTTACCCAAACACAGAGAAATGAAAATGGCGGAGTGTAAACTTGAACACACATCAAACACCCCTGAGTAGCTGAAGATTTGATTAATCATGTAATTATATAAAGGGAACACAAAGATTAGAAAAACCCACATTGATGTCTACTAACTACCATGTGAATTTCTTTTATATAGATTCAGGCGTAATTTGTTGACTCGAAAACTGGACCAAAAACTTACATATATGTAAAGGATACAAATGTACTTGAGTTGACATATAACACATTAGAATGCAATCACACTTGACTATTAGCCTTTAATAATGCACTAATTTAACTATTTAAGTGTATTTCCAAAAAGTTCAATCAGGGAAGTGAAAGAGGGCAAACATTCTCCTTTTTCTACCCAAGTCCGACAAGCCATAATCTTGAATTAGAAGAACTTCGAAGTACCGACTTGCATTATGTACTTGTAGTATTAACATCATACTTGTAATGAATCATTCACATGTATAGAAAATAATTATTAATTGTTTAAAGAAAGGATAGGGGAAGCTGTGTATAGTGAGTTAACCATCCTACATATTCACCAAAATCCAAATCTGGAAGTTTTAAAATAAAAGTTTTCAAATCATCTTTCTATTTCAAAAACTCACCAATATAGTACACCAAGAGTGAGGGAGGATCATGATTTCAAGAAAAAAACATAACCATCATAGCTAATTGAACATAAACTACGACACCTACATGACTCTTAAGACATGATGTAGTTTGATTCATATTCAAAAGTCTTGATTGTTGAGATTTTCAACCTCTTCAGGTTAACTAAAACGATAGTAACTGATATAAAAAACTACAAATAATACAACTTTAAGTCATAATCTTACCTTCATTCATTTTGCTTTCTTGTTCTACTCTTTAAAAAGTTATGTCAGCATCTTCTTCAAACAATAACAAATCTTGGTTTAGTCAATGGTGAGTTTNTTCCATTCCTGAATGAGAGAGTTAACCATTTGCTTTGGTGTAGCAAAGCTTTCTCCCCATTTGTTGTTTGTGAAATTGTAAACATATGTACCTGTAACAAAATTTATTAGCCATTAGCTAAATACAGTAATGAGGGTGTTTTGATTTGCATTCTGAAAGCAATTGTCACAACTTACGGAATCATATAATCGATTAACTGAAGCTAGCAAATACATAGGTAATTTTACTTACTCAACAATAAATTTCCTTGTAGTCACTTTTAATAAATGACGAAGGCAGATTATATAAGCATAACCGTGGATCAGAATACCCCTAAGTAGCTTAACATTTACTCAACAATCATTTTTATTACAATAAACATTTACCTCAAAATGAAAACACTTTACCCAAACACAGAGAAATGAAAATGGCGGAGTGTAAACTTGAACACACATCAAACACCCCTGAGTAGCTGAAGATTTGATTAATCATGTAATTATATAAAGGGAACACAAAGATTAGAAAAACCCACATTGATGTCTACTAACTACCATGTGAATTTCTTTTATATAGATTCAGGCGTAATTTGTTGACTCGAAAACTGGACCAAAAACTTACATATATGTAAAGGATACAAATGTACTTGAGTTGACATATAACACATTAGAATGCAATCACACTTGACTATTAGCCTTCAATAATGCACTAATTTAACTATTTAAGTGTATTTCCAAAAAGTTCAATCAGGGAAGTGAAAGAGGGCAAACATTCTCCTTTTTCTACCCAAGTCCGACAAGCCATAATCTTGAATTAGAAGAACTTCGAAGTACCGACTTGCATTATGTACTTGTAGTATTAACATCATACTTGTAATGAATCATTCACATGTATAGAAAATAATTATTAATTGTTTAAAGAAAGGATAGGGGAAGCTGTGTATAGTGAGTTAACCATCCTACATATTCACCAAAATCCAAATCTGGAAGTTTTAAAATAAAAGTTTTCAAATCATCTTTCTATTTCAAAAACTCACCAATATAGTACACCAAGAGTGAGGGAGGATCATGATTTCAAGAAAAAAACATAACCATCATAGCTAATTGAACATAAACTACGACACCTACATGACTCTTAAGACATGATGTAGTTTGATTCATATTCAAAAGTCTTGATTGTTGAGATTTTCAACCTCTTCAGGTTAACTAAAACGATAGTAACTGATATAAAAAACTACAAATAATACAACTTTAAGTCATAATCTTACCTTCATTCATTTTGCTTTCTTGTTCTACTCTTTAAAAAGTTATGTCAGCATCTTCTTCAAACAATAACAAATCTTGGTTTAGTCAATGGTGAGTTTCCTTATCAGTGACCCATGTGGTGTCCTTGGTCGAGTCTCTTAAGCTTGAGGTGACAGCTGCTCTCACTTCAGTGCTACAGTAAGTTTCCTTATCAGTAACTGATTAGTGTCCGTGGTCGGGTCTGTTAAGCTTAAGGTGACAGCTGCTCACTTCGGTGGTACAGTAACTTCTCTTATCAGTATTTGATTTTTTGTCCTTGGTCGGGTCTGTTAAGTTTAAGGATACGGCTGGTCTCTCTTCAGTGCTACAATAAGTTTCTTTTTCAGTATGCGGAGTTGCGTCAGACAGCTGCTCCTTCTTCAGTGCTTCAGCAAATTTCTTAATCAGTATTTGGAGTTGTGTCCTTGGTTGTCTCTGTCGAATTTAAGGATACAAATGCTCTCTATTCGGTGGTACAACGAACTTTTTGATCAGTATTCACAGTTGTGTCGTTGGTCGGCTCTGTTGAGTTTAAGGAGACAGCTATCACACGCCCCTGGTTCAAGAACCTATATATCAACATCACAAAGAATAATGGCAAAATCAGCTATAGACAAATAAATATCAGTAAACATTTAGATGTTTAACAAACGTCATTTATGGTATAGTATTATTAAAAAAATATTCTATTAATAAATCGAGAAACCTTGTAAACCATTGTTAGCTTTTGGCTCAGAGAGTCAATGTGTACACTGACATGATAAGTTGCAATGTTCAGTTTCTAGTGCTTGAGAACCCTAATACGGTTATAAACAATTTGGTTAAATAGTAGCTATTTTTTCAAGTGTTTGAGTATGTAGCCTACTACGGTTACAAACTATCTGATTGAATGGTACCAAAGAAGGACTGATTATCACTAATTACTTTCTTATCAGATACATAAGTGGCAACCTGTAGACAACCATCTATTAATTTATATGTGCACTAATTTATCATGGTGGTTATTAAAGAAACCATAATGATACAGTAGCATTGATTTTAAAAAAAAGGCCAATAATTTTGAAATTTTAGGGTATATCGAATTATACATTACCTGGACTCGAATAGTTGGTGGAGGTATATGGGTGATCTCATCTTTCAGATGCAAATGAGATGTAGCAACAAGTACAACTTCCGTAAAGCCCGACACGAAAACCTCTGAGAAATCTGCAAGTAAATTAGCAAAACATAAAGCTTTTCTAAGATGTTACTTAGAATAACATAGCTGAACTTCTAAAGCCCGACACGTAAAGCCTGACATGTACATAATAATAACGTAGTTGGATTTTCTAAGATTTTACTTAGAATAACATAGCTGAAGCTTCTAAAACCAACAAAAAACATAATCACTTTTTGGTTCATATGAAGTTTGAAATTGGCTAAAATCTTGTTACTGTTACAAACTTTTAAATTTGCTTATGTTAACAGAATAGGTAAAAAGAAAGAATCCTCAATTACAAAATCAAAACACATAATTGAAAAAAAAATGTTGAGAAAGAATCCCTAATAACAACATCACAAAAAATGAACCCTATTAACGAAAACACATCTAACTGAAACAAATTACAAACCCTAATTTTACCGCAAAACTGAAACAAAATTAGCAGGAAAATTACAAACCTTTTTGGAATATGAATAAAAACCCTACATCAATTTTAGACAAAATCACGAAATTAGGTATTAAAAATCATACATTTAGGCCATTGAAAAAGTTTATGTTATTCCATAAATAAATTATCGGAATCAATGCAACATATTGAAACATACTTGCTTCAATTGTTTTAATCGCTCAATTTTTTGATTTAGGGTTCACACACCGGAACAGTGGGTTGGGTGAAAAATAGGGTTTAAATCGTGGGTTGAATTTTGGGTTGTTTTGTTGTTTTAAATTTTGTTTTTGGACCTTTATGTTCTTGTAAATCAACTCCGCTTTTCTAAAGTTTTTTTTCTTTACACTTTTGACACATATACTTTTTAACTCAACGTTTCATTGAAAAACGAATTTATAAATTTTATCGTCAAAATAAGAAAGAATTTATGTTTTTTAATTAAACTTGTTAACAAAAATTAATAATAATAATAAAATTATTACTTAATAAGGGAAGGTTGAGTTTTTTGAAATGAAAAAGTCCCCACTTGAGGTTTTGTTTTATTATATAAAAGATTTGACACCTATATTTTTATGTGTTTTTTTCCTCAATCAAATTCTCCACCAAATTTATTAAAGTTTGACTAAAATCAATTCAATTTTAACTTTTTATTGGCCAATCATATTGCTCGATTTCGCCTATGTGTCAAAATCGAGCTTTCCTATTGGCCTAATTTTTTTCCCACTAAGATTGTTTTGTCAAAAAAACTCCGAAATGATGTAATTCGTTTATTATATAAAAGATTTTTGATAATTGATACGTGTAATAAGTCTAGATATAGCTATCTTCAAGACCTTATTTTTGATCACACTTCTATACCAGAGAATGGGTTTGCAACTCCTATTGAAATGTGATTTTCAATAGGAGATTCTAAACCATAACGCGGTATCTTTTCTTTGAAGTTGAGTGTGATTTTCCACTAACCCTGTCAATCAAACATTCCAACGTGTCGGTACCACATCTCCAAAAATAATGTCATTTCTCTTCATTGTCATGCTTTGCCAGCCGACAACTGACAACATTCAACCATTAAATACAAACAATTAATACATACATCGACCAACCGAGCATTACTTGACAAGGTAGGACATCTTTGTTTCCAGTTGACATAACTGGAATCAGACTTGCATTTCCTCATATTATTTTACCTTTGCATAACCAAAAATGATTGCTATTGAATGATTCAAGATTGTCACAGATCGCAGCTTTAACGATTATTCAGGTCAATACTGACACATTGAAATTACAGTGTTTCAACTCTCAATAACCCACGGGAACAAACTGAAACAAACTTGTAAAAAGGTACTTTCATTGGCACAGAATTGTGTACATATAAGTAAGAAATACAAGGTCGAGCACATAATGCACATTGAAAGAAGTGTATTGACATATACCAGTTACAATTATTTGTCTGTTGTATCTATCCTGCTATATCAAATATAACAGAAGAAAGGATGCTGAACACTCGCCAAGTATTACACTTCTAACAATCAAAAAGCTGCCCATCCAGCTGCAGTGGTTTTACTTTGTGTTGAACTAGATCCAGATACGGTGGTAGAAGGAAGATTCCTCTGCATTAATGGAAAGTGTTGATTAAAAAAACTTGAAAACTATGTACTATATTGTCTTCAAAACTAACAGATTGATATAAGGAGTTGGAGGAGCAATGACGATATAAGGTGAGGTTAAAGTTGAACTGAACTATTTTGGTTAGATGTGGCAATTTAGACTCGGTTATTTATAAATGGATCAATTAGGATTATGTTTTATATCTAACAGGCCAAGCAGGTAAAAAAAAAAAGGTTACAAGTGTTCTGGTCATATGGGTTGAAGTGTTGAACACAATGAAAGTCTCCCAAAGTATTTAGATGTGCAGGACCTTGTAAACTATTAGTCAAAAACTTGTATTACTAAAGCAACTCTTGTCGTGACACGCTCGTTACCTATACAAATTTTCTTTTGGCACAAATTATTTTGGGTCAACCCAGCTTTATCGATATCGGCTTATACCGAAAGTACCCCTTTTCACCCGTTACCCAACCAGCCTACTTTGACATCTCTAGATCTTATACTTATTTCATTTATCAACAGGATCACATGACACGTATTATCATACTAGCTAAAGATAACGCCAACATCATTGATTAGCATGTTATATAGGAAGCAATCTTCCCAGGAAGCAATCTAACATCAGTTTACGTTTTAGATCCAGACACGTATTATCATACTAGCTAAAGATAATGCTAACATCCGTTTACATTTTATGTCAAAAAGTACACACAGATATAGATATCCTACATCAACAATATTGTGGCTAAAAAATACATATTACATTAGATGCAATATAACTCATAGGATGTTATAGTACGCAGTAAGGAGCTAATTTCAATTGATTTACAAAAACATTAGCAGACATTAGAGGATGCTTCCTTGAAAAGTTTAAAGTCGGGAACAATGTCCAATTGCAATGTACCCATTGGTGGTTTGGCTTATAAAACATGTTAGGACTAAATTAACAATGCCACAAACTCAGGAAGGATTTAGTGTGTTGACAAGCAATGGAAACCGAAAATAAATTGATCAAAGCTGGAATTAATATTGAAGGAATGTCAAACAGAAAACTAAATGATAGAGATACCCTTAGCTGAGAGAAATCAGTGAAGGGTCAGTATGGCTTCTTGTGTATCATTGTGTCCTTTAACAGCGGCATTTTGACTTGTGGAAGTCATTCGAACAGCAGCAGGATCGTTCGGTGGGGGTGGGAGAGGAGACCTAATCTTCCCAGAGGCAGAAGGTGGAGGAGCAAGGCTTAGAGGCTTAAAATTCTCGGTCCCAGCAGTTCTAGTTTTCGTGGAGGCAACAGGTGGAGGAGCAAGGCTTAGTGGTTTAGCCTTTTCAGTTCCAGTAGTACCTCCAGACAATCCAGCAGCCGAAAGCATCCCAGCTCCATTAGCAGGTTTGTTTTTAACATTGATCCGTATTGTTTCACCTTCCTGAAATACATAATGCTAAAAGTTAGCATTCTCTGATAAATGAATCGCACATCAGCTGAGGTCAACACATCACAAATTCATGATCAGCAAGTAATCAATCTTATTTTTCTTACTCAAAGACTCTTTTCGTTTATGTGGGAATGATTAAAAAAATACTGGTAATAATATACTCCAAGGTATGCGGGAATGATTCTATCAGCTTTGATCAATTTCCGTTATTCATAATGAACATAATGCAAGTACTCTACTTTCTTCTAAAAGGCTAACAATGATCAAACCTGTAGGCAACACTACGCTTTTAACACGTCATGCACGTAACATATATATTATCTTCTCACCATGGTTTATAGCATGTCTAAACACAAAGGTTCTGATGTATCTGCACCGAGCTAATGTCCAAACTGCATTCAAAGACTAGACACCATGTGATGCAATCTTACGGAAACCCATATCTCCGACAGTCATCCTAAATCCTAAGCTGGCTTCTTTGTCACAATATTTCCAGAAATACTTTCTATCGAAGTTGGTAATATCTCCCAACTGTTCTACGTACTAATTTATCATTGCATAAAGTTGTGACGTTACATATATACCCAAAAAACATTAAGTCCATTGCATACGGCACAAGTATGTGACACAAAACAGTTACTCTTATTACCAAATTTTCACCAACATGGAATCTCAATTATAGACCAACGTCATTCACCAATAATGGTTGAGAATAAATATAACGCACAAGTATGTTAGCAAAAATATAAATTGATTGCATGCGCCCCAAGTATATAGCACACAACCGTTACTAAACTCCAACAACATTGACCAATCAACATAATGTATCAAATCTAAGTGAAACTCTAGTAACTACATCCAGGCTAATCCTGGTTTATCTTTATCGCTACTTAGAGGGTGTTAGAGATAGCTTATATGTTTCCGCTTATAAGCAGTTTGGATAACCCAAACTGCTAATGTATAGCAGATTGGTAGCTGCTTATTTCATCTTGCTTATTTATGATGAAACAAAAAATAATTTTTAGACCCTCATATCAAACCCAAAACTATAAATAATGCAAATGAGGTGTCTCACTATTTTTTATCTACTTATTCAAACTTTTTACTTTTTTAGATACTTATTTTACAAAATAAGCAAATTCAATCACCATCCACTAAAGTGCTTAATTTAGAGCTGCTTACTACTAGCACAGGAAGAAAAAAATAGGCAGTCCCTAAGACCCTCTTAGGGCCTTTTTTTTTTTTTTTTTTTTTTTTTTTTTTTTTTTTTTTTTTTTTTTTTTTAAATTAAGTTCTGTCTTATATGACCTCTGTGTAGATATATGATGTATGTTTGTAGATAGGGTAGTGATATGTACACATATATTTTTACTTCATACACATAAATTTTAGTTGTATGATCCTAATGGTCCCACTAAATTTATGTGTAAATTTATGTGTATGTGTACATATCACTACCCTATATACAAACAATTGTTGTTTGTTTTGTATGCGTAATAATTGGAAAAGCATCACCTCTAAACTTTTTTTATTAAGTCATGTTTATGGAATAAGTCACTAACAAACAAACCCATACCGACTTAACAGACTAAATTTTTTTCTCAATTAAGACAATCAAGTCGAAATCAAACAGCACCTTACTGAACTCCGTTAAAATCCACCAATCTATCAACATAATCTAGGAAATCTAACTAATACTCTAACCACACGATCCAACTAAAACTAACAATAACTAATCAAAACACATAATTTAAAAAACCACAAGTAATACATAATATATACCTTCAATCTATGTCCTATGATTAACAGTAGGATGAATCCCAATCTTCAAAATGAATCTATTAATCTTATGTACACAAACATTACAAAAAACCTTAATAACTAACAATATACATAACTAATAAGTAGTGGAACACTTTTTAGTTCACGTACTCAGGAGGTGACATGAAACAAAGTCCATTTACTATATTAGAGCTTAAACCCTATCCATATCCATTTGTTTAAGCTTCTATGTGGGCTTATGAGCTTATCTGTTTTCGGCTTATGCCCCATTTTATTTATTTTTCTTATGGGCTTATATAAGTTTATTACGTCATATCAAACTTATATAAGCCTACAAGTTTCAAAATAAGCCAAAAACATTGAGCTTGTGATAAATAAGCCGGAAACAGATAAGCTCAAAAGCCCATAAATAAGCTTAAATAATCTATCAAATCTAACTAAAACTAATGATAACTAATCAAAACACATCAGAGTTAAGATCAAATGAGAAATAAAATGTAAATAAGAAGAGTGAGAAGAAACCACAACCACACATTTGAGAAGCACCTACAAAAACAAATGCATCTCCCCTTAAATTTCCCCGTCTTATTTGAAATGCGTGGTTAGAAATACATGTCACTCTTCTCATTATAATTTTCCTTCTCATTAGATCCCTTCCCAATCACATCATTCCTAAATCACAACTAAATAATTCACGGACTTAAACTAGGTAAAGCACTCCCTTTGACTTCAGAGTTGTTTACACCTAGTAATTGAACCTGAGATCTCTCACATTTCACTAATAATAGTCAAACGCCTTTTGCCACTACGCCACCCTAAGTGGTTTTCTATTAATCTTATGTACACAACTACATAAATCACGGACTTAAACCAGGTAAAGCCCTCCATAAGCGGTTTTCTATAAATCTTATGTACACAAACATTAAAAAAAGCGTAAAAACTAAAAACCGATCATTATACAAACCTTCAATCTATGATTAACAGCAGGATGAATCCCAATCCTACTCTCATCCACCCCATCACCCCCCTCTTTCTCCCCTTCCCGCTCCCGTTTAACATACTTCTCATGATCCGAAAGCGCCACATTAAAATCAAACGCCTCATTCCTCTCCCCAAATCCCAACCCCACAAAAGCATACTTCCCACTCCCATCCTCAATCCTCAACACAAAGTACCTACTACTATCCAGCACAGGCTCCACAGCGCTCTCTCGCTGCCCGTTCTGGACGAAGCAAGCTGCGAATAAGTCCCCCGAGTTGGGATCTTCTAGCCGGATTTCGCACTTGTTGTGGCAGGAGACGACGCGGAGACGGCCAGTCCAGATCTTGTCGGACTGGAGCCATTCGCCGCATTTGTAGCCGTGGGAGGAGGTGCGAGGGGGGATTTTGAAAACGGTGACTTCGCGGATTACGAGGAGGGTGTGTTCGAAGGTTTCTTCTGGGTCTTCTGCCTCGAACGACATCGTTTTGGGTTTGGGTTTTTGGGTTTGGTTGGGTTGAGGAAATGGAGATCAGTGTGTGTTTTTGGGTGTGTGGGGAAGACGTGGGTTTGAAGAGATGATGACTGTGTTTGTGTGTTTTTTTTAGTGAGAGAAATGATAAATGGACCTAAAAAATAGTGGACCTAAAGACATGTGGCATCATTCTGATGGCTGCAGATAGGGACCCATTTATTTTACACCCCATCATGATCGTCCCACATGTTTTTAGGTCTATTTGTAGGTCTACTGTCCGTCTATCATTTCTCTTTTAGTTAAGTTAATCGGCAGGGACGCGGTACTTTGGGAGTTGGACTATTCTTTGTAGTTTCTGGGTTGTACTATTATTGGACTCGGATATAAATAATTTTTTATAGAGTTATTTTAGAATCAATTCTAGAAATAAGTAAAAAAAAGAAATGGCACTACTTTTTTCTTTTTTAAAATTAATCTTGTGGGATTGTAAGACTGTTGGACTGTGCGGCTTCATCACATATTTTACAAGTGTCCATTGGTAAGTAGATTTTTTTTTTTTTTTTTTTTTTTTTTGACTGAAGTGACATTTTTTACGTCTGATTTATCTTTTTGAAGAAAGGGACACAAATTTCTCGGGAAAAAAATTCAAAATTTTGTCTTTTTTCGAGAAACTTTTTTCTTTTTCTAAAAAGATAAAGTAGTCATACAAAATGTCTCCTAGTTGAACAGAAAATATATGCCTATCACTTGACACTTGTCAAAAATATAATGAAGACATACGGTATCGATCGCACAAGATTAAATTTGAGAAAACAAAAAAATGTGACTACTTTGAGACTTTGAAGACAACTTTAGTAAAAGATAACTTTAAAAAAAAAATAAAAAAAAAATAAATAAAAACATCTTTATTTTGTGACAGTGATATGTACATGTTCAAATCCGAAAAATAAAATTATAATCTTTCTAGCGCATTATTTTTAGAGTTTCGCTATATCTTTCTATTTGGTATTCTTGTTTACCCTACTATTCACAGAAAACTCTAACATGTGTTTTTCGTTCATTATCTATATTCATTTAAATTGTCAATTCTGTCACGTGTCAGAATCATGTAAGATGATTAGTAGGAACACGATGTAAAAAGAAATATTTAGAGTGCGTTTAGTTGGAGAAAAATTGCTTAATTTTCTATTTTTCGGTTTTGAAAAAAAAATAATAAATAAATTTTTCACAAAACATACAAACACGTACATGTGACACCAGGGGCGCAGCTACATAGGGGCGGGAGGGGGCGCCCGACCCCCCGAATTTTTTTTTGCGATGTAGGGGCATATAGTTTTCGTGTAGAAAAATTTCGGTATATTCGGTTTTGACCCCCCATTTTAATTGTGAAATTTCTTTTATACATTAATTTTAGATCCCGACCCCCCACTGAAAATTTTCTAGCTTCGCCACTGTGTGACACTATTTAAAAAAGGGGAGTTACAAGAAAAAAACAAATAGGTGTTTTGTAGTTTCCCTTGTTAAGTTGAGAAATATATGTTTTTTGTTTTGTAGAGAATATGTTGGGAAAAGTTTGATTTGAAATCATTTTTTTTTTTTTTTTCTGTTCAAATTTTGTAGAAAATATTGGTATTTACAACTAAACACGCCATAATTCTCTTATTTTTTATTATATAATAAATTTAATGTGAGTGGTGAAAACATCAAGTCATTGGCAAAAAGAACACTTTGCTTCACTTGAGAAACATGTTATTGACTTTTTTAAGGTTTCTCCTACCATTGATATGACCTTAAGGAAAATAACTTATAAGTTCAAGTTGAAATAATGAAATTACTCTAAAAAAGAAGATTATTTGACTACGTCATATTTTTTTTCCCTCTCGGTCCAAAACGTAAAGTGGTGATTAAGGAAAACGTCAAAAGTAGACAAAAACCAACCCAAAAAAAATCAAAATGTCAAAACCAAAAAAGGAGCTGGTTTTAGTAAGCACAACTATAATTCGTTTGCATCAAGTTAACAGTAAAGTTCGGGGACTGTAAATTTTATTGATTGTGTAATGTTGTTAAGCTGTGTGTGTGTTTATAACATTCTTGTGCTACCCTACTTGTGTTAAGTTCATATTGTTGTGCTTGTAATTAGCAAGGATAAACCAAAAATATTTGAACACACCAAAAGATCATCTTCCAAACAATATCAAAATAGCCAATTACTGAATGGATAAAACACAAGTGACAGGCCAAAAATAACAAAATCGAACAGATTACGAAAGCTCAAATGTCCGGCTTCGGTCCAGTTTCGGCTAAAAGAAAAGGGAGATCGAACCAGACTCACTCACCCTGGCCTTTTTAACAAAGTAAAACGAGATCAAACCATACTCACAAATATAACAGCAATGAATTTGTAAACTTCACTTGGTATTAACAGGAGCTCAAGCTTTTGATAAGAAACTACATTTCCGCCGGCAATGTTTTAGAAATCGGTACAGAAACTGTACACTCAGTATATACCATTACCCTATATAAACCTTCCTCTTCTTTTGTCTCCCTCGTCGAATTGTAATCAAGCATATGTAACACCAACCCTAACTATGTTAGCACACCTAATAGCTAAACAAATAAAAAGAAAAAAAGAAAGAATTATGCATTCATAACACAGAAGATGCAAAAATCCCAACAGTCCAGATATCCACAATTTAAATCTTTGAATTGTATAGTAAAAATTACCACCAATTTCTTTCTTTTCCTATTTTTCTTCTCTTTTTTTGCCGACCATAATAGTGGAATCTCAGACATGTCAAACACATCATTCTGTGTTATTGATACTCAGGTTTTAGAATCCAAGAGGACCCGTTTTGGTCTTTCTGCAAGGTCGCTATCTCCTTCAAAAGAGACTTAAACACAGGTAGATCCTTTGATGGTATCCTATCTTTGAAGTGCAGCACTATACTAGCGGAATCACTGATCCCCCCTCTTTGTTGTAAAAATGTACAAATTTGACGAATCAGAACTTCCGGCTGGACCCCACCCAAGTTATGAGATGATCGGGCCCTACCTGTGGAACTTGAAGCTCCACCAAATTGGTGGTCAAGGGCATCACCGACTGCTTGCTCTTGGGTTCCTCTAATCTTAGCAAGTAACTCAGAAGATGATAATGCTTTACCACTGGATGCACCAGCAACGACGTTATTTTGTTTTGATCGTTCATTGTTAGAGGATCCTTCACCATTTCGGGTTTTTGTAATGAACTTGGAGTTCACGGTTGACCCAAATTTCCTGACTACAGATGGTCCCGGTGCACCAGCTGTTCCAGATTTTCCAGTCCAGGTTGGAACAGAAACACTTTCTCGGCTTCGGATCATTCGTGATTGGCGTAATGCTTCGGCAGCTCTCTGTGCAACTTGAGAAGCTTGTTCATCAAGCCTCACCTTCTCCTCATCATTAGCATTCATTATTAAGTCATGGTTCACTGCACTCTGAAAATTGTCACAGAAAGAAGAGGTATTGTTAAAGGGATTCCTGATAGAGAAGTTCCTTGCTAAGTAAGATCGGCGGCCAAGTCCGGCAGGTTAGGTAACAGATCAAAATTGGTTTGGTTTTGACAACTCATTTTGAATACTGTTGGAAAAAGGCACGTCAGTTAATTTTCCATTTTAACTTTCATAAATAGATAATGTGTTGGTTTATGACTACAGAAACAATATTATAACACTTAAAACCTAATCTTTCAACAAATATGACATAAGAGGGGTGACACCGCTAACTCTAGTTATATTTTAACAAAGATATAAACTTCTGTTTCATATAAATGAATATAAATTTATGCTTGGTAAATGGTGGAAAAGATGACAGGCTTACATGAATTCCTTGAGCATCAAATAGACTCTTCAAGATATTTGTTTCGTCGCCTTCCCCTTCTTCGCTTTCATCAATCTTTTCCTTATCTTTCTTTTTAGATGACTTTCTAGTACCCGTTACAGAATTGTCATTTTTGTCAATTGTTGCTCCGTTTGAACCTTGTATGTTTTGGTTATTTGCATTAGGCGCGACAACGTTTACATTTTCAGATAACTCACCAAAAAGATTAGATGTTTCAGTACTGCCATGTTCTGTATCATCATTCAATGTGAATAGATCAGACATGTCTCGTGCCTTAAAAAATCTTCTTTGCTGTGGATTCTTCAGGATTTTGTTGGTCAAAAAATGTTTGTATATCTGTCTATGATACACTTTCTCTTCTATTGTTCCCCGAGTAATCAGTCTATAAATTGTTACATCTTTTGTCTGACCAATACGCCAAGCACGCTCCCTTGCCTGTGATTAGCAATCCAAAGAATGAGCACAACTTCCATACAATATGAATATGAAATAAAAGTAAAAATAATTAAAAGGAAAATGGGTTGAAGGTCACTTAAAGCCTATGTGATATGCTATACAACCTTTCAAACTGTTTTACAGAGAGATTCAAACCAACTCTGTGGTATTACTGTAATGGTGGCAGAAGAATTAACTGACATGAAATTGCTTACGGGTAATTTAACCCAATCCGTTTTGACCTGTACAGAAGTACTAAAGATGCCCTGATCCACCCAGAACCTGTTTTGACCCGTTACCTAACCCGACCAACCTGTCCATTTTGTAACCTAATATAAAACATAAGCAAAAAAAGGCAAACCTGCATATCAGTCGAAGGGTTCCAATCAGGGTCAAAGATGATCACTCTATTGGCACCCGTAAGATTTGTCCCCAGGCCACCAACTTTAGTAGTCAAAATGAAGATGAAGATATCAGGAGATTCGTTAAATTCGTCCATTAAAGTCATTCTCTGTTTTACAGGGGTTAGACCATCCATTCTTCTGTAGGTATAAGTATCAATCAGGAAATTCTCAAGAATGTCGAGCATTTGTTGAGTCTGCGCAAAAAGAAGAACACGGTGGCCTTGTTCTTTCCACACCTTCAGCACCTGTGCAACGACTTTCATCTTGCCACTTCTTTCAGGATTCCCATAGTCAGGATTCCCGGCAGCATGTTCCCTCTCAAGTAGATCAGGGTGATTGCAAATCTTACGCATCACATCAATTCCGTACAGCGAGTTCCTTTCTCCATTGAAAATTTGCTCCACATCTGAGCTAGCAAGGAATGCTCGGTATATTGATCGCTGATCATCAGTAAGGCTGCAAAAGAGGACATGTTCGGTCTTTGTTGGAAGCTGAGCATTCACATCCGCTTTCATTCTTCGAAGAAGATATGGCATGATTAAGTCACGTAGAACAACCGCACATCTGCAGATTGTTACAGAAACATAAACCTTGCAACAAAGATATACGGACAAAAAGGTGCAAATGTGTTTTGATTATATATATCGGAGAAAGGTTACAAGTGATTCGAGCATACCTATAAGCAGTAGATACTTGCAAAGGCGATGCATTAGCATAGCCACCAACAGAAATTGGAACTGCAAATTCCGCTTCAAATACCGGTAAAACACCCAACTTTCCAGGAAATACAAAATCAAACAACGACCAAAGTTCGCTTAGCCTATTTTGAATAGGTGCGCCAGTCATTATAATACGATGAACTGTTTGTAGCTGTTTGCAAACCAACGTAACTTCTGCATTAGGGTTTCGTATTCTATGACCCTCATCCAACACTGCATATCCCCATTCAATATCAAGCAGCTTTTCACCAAGTATCCGTAGCTGCTCATAAGTAGTAATCAACAAACCAGATTCATTTCTCAAAACATTTTTTATTAAGTAATCCCACTTCTTGTTAGTTTTCCGAAATATACTTTCTTCTTCCTCACTCTCAGTTGTTTCATAATCACTTTCATCGGATTTCGCTTGCTTCTTAGAAGAAGCATCTTTAGCAGAATCATGTAATATCTCCACATGAAAGCTCGGATACCACTTCTTTGCTTCTCTTCTCCATTGTCGCAAAAGTGTTACTGGACATATAATAATGCTAGGCTTGTACATTTTACTAAAATGTAGTGCACCAAGGAATGATAAGACTTGAATGGTTTTCCCAAGGCCCATCTCGTCTCCTATGATCCCACCGGCTCTTTGGCAGTGAAGCTCCCATAACCACTGTACACCCACCTTCTGATAGTCAAAAAGTTGGCTGAAAATAGAATCTGGAATTTTTAATCCACCTTCTAGTGTCACAAATGGAGCTTCATCGCCTTCTGCATTTTCAACGCCTTCTGCATTTTCAACGCCCTCTGCATCTTCAACGACTTCTTGATTTTCTTCTTGAATACTGGTTTCTCCCAGAGAGTTCTCTTCACGAGAGGCTTTCTTCCTCCATCTCTTCTCAGGCAAAGGCCTCCTTTTTTTCCTACTTGCATCTCTAGACTTTCCTCCCTCACTGTCGGGGGACTGAGGATTTTTGAAAGGGGTTGTAAGCCTTTGAAAAGGACGTGTTGGTCCCTCAAGTCTAGGCAAGGAATCTGGATGTAATAGCTTTGTCGTAGGGCGGGCTTGTGCAGCCTCAGACATCGACTTAACAGCTCTTGCTATGCTGGTAGAGGGAAGATCATTGCCTTCATTCGTATGAGATGGTCCCGCTTCTTCAATCCGACGCTCATATCCTTTGAGGTTATGAAACGGGGTTAGAATTCCTTTTCTAACCAACGCATCCCTTTCCTGTGACCAACAAATTATAATCGTCAATGACTGAATCCTATTCGTACATACATGGTTTCTAATGAATTAAATCATTTTTCACGTTCTGTAGACTAAACATAATATCACTTTGAAGATACAGGACTCACTGTTTCAACAAAGCCTGCAGAGGCAGCGTTTAAAACAGCATCAAAATCATCATCATCGTTGAAGGAACGGTTTTATGCCGTTTCTTTGATTTCTTGTTTGTTGTTGGGATTTCTTTCTGCTTTCTTTTATGATTTGGCTCTTCTTTAACAAGAGCTTGCAATATCTTTTCATGTTTACTATTTTTCGGTTCTTTGCCCAAAGTTGCAACTTGTTGCTCTAGTTGAGCCTTGGTCCTCTTCAAGCTTTCCAGTCGGTCAGCTGCTAGAGCATGCTGAAGATTTAGATCATTGGAAAAAGCCTGCAGAATGCTTTGCTTTTCATCTATATCCCCTGGTTCACTCTGATCATCACCACTGTGTACTAGTTCTTCGGCTCTTGTAAAATTCTTCACATCTTCGACTGTGGATGCAACAGCATCTATTTCAACTTTTATGGCTCTCAATTTATTTAGAGCATCTGTCCGGCTGGTAGATGATGGTTCATTGTTTTTTCTTCTTTCAGCTTGTTCGTTGTCGGAGGTTCCTCCCACTTGGTTGCGCTTTTCAGCATCGTTTATTGCCTGCCAATAGATGGAGGCTGTGATTAAACTAGGATACCCTTATATACATATTCAAATGTTTGGAGTTGGGGCATTAACATAACTACTCCGTTCTAGAAAGAAAAACAAACAAGAACTTCACTCATCCCAAAACGCGATTCTAAGTGAATGTACATATAAGAAGAGTAACTTTAATGTCCTAAACCAGAAATGGTTTCATAAAGTTCATTTCTTTACATCTTTCTAAACCAGTATCACTTCAACATACGACATAAAAATAATTAGACCTCATTTGACCGTTAAACATCCAATTTCCACCATAAAACATTCCTCTCATTGTTTCATGTGATAAATTCCAATTATCCCTACAAAAATCGCTCTCTATTTAACAACATACCACAAGCTTATACTGATCAAAGCTAAAAGTGATGCACTAACAAATTAACCAAGAGTAGCTTGCCATAAAATTGCTCATACATTTTGTCACATTATTCTAATAAATGAAAGGGAGTTTAAACGCAATTTACGATAGGCAACATGTCAGTATCATTACCCTAAGTAACAAACTAAAAAATGACCACTCGCCACTATGAAACAATATTACTCTGTTTACACAATGCAAGCAACTACTAATCATTCTTAAAGAGCTTATAAGCAAAAACAGACACAAACAGCACAGAAGAGAATATCACACCTGTTCTAATATATCATGTTCAATCTCATCCGGATTTGCAGACGTGACACCCAAACTACTCAAAAGCGCTCTATCTTCCTCCTCTTGTTTCATTCTGCACACACAAATCCTGATAAACCACCGCCTCAATCACACAAACTTATTACTCGTTATAACCTACATAAATCATCAAAATCTTACATGAACAATACAAAACAACACAGTTCAGCTAACCAAACAAAATAAGGCTATGTTTACTGTTTAGCAACCAGCATTTAGCTTGCAGATTATTATTTTTAAACTCTAATCAAAGAACGTTTAGGTTTACATCATTTTACACTTGAGAACTACACCTACAACTATATTACCAAAAGCTTTGCTATTGTTTGCTACGGTTAGTTTTGACAAACATAGCTTAAAATAACTACTAAGACTGTTGCGCGCTTTGGCGTTAAGGATATAATGCTTGTTTGGCAATGATTGCTTAGCTATGGGATTAACTTTAAACACTCCTATTCGAAACGCTAATAAAAGAAAAGTTTATCTTTATTTTTTCGTCAAAAACAACAGCAATGAGCAGTAGCAGTAAGCGGTAGCAATCTTTTTCTAAAAAACGTTTGATAACATAGCTCTAAGTATGATTATAATATGTAAAACAGCTCCTAAATGTTCAACGCTCCTAAATGCAGCATTGGAAAATGAGCATTCCGAAAAAATTGATAAAAAACTAGTTGCTATTTGTCAAACCAGCATTAAAAATCACAACGCTCAACGCCCGCCAACGTCTTTATAACACAACATATTAATTATCATAATTCCACTAAATTAACCACTAACACTAAATTCATCTAAATAAATACATACATTCTACAAATTTAAACATATAATTATCAATCAATCGAACCTGAACAGGTCTTGTAATGTTCAATTGATTCGATTAATTGATGTTTGGTTAATTGAAGCCTTATACGATCAACACAATTGTGTGTGTGTGTGTGTTTTTGGTTTTTTTAAACCTAACCCCTAAATTTAATTGTATTATGAAACGGTGTCGTTTGATGTCAACGAGTTGAGTCGGTTATGTTGTTAGTAATAACTTGGTTGATACTCAAACACGATATAAATAACTGGTTATAGTTGGCGCCTTACATGTGCTAATAGTTATTACTGCGGCGGCTTAAATAAAAAATTTTGATACAGTATTTTAGTTTATTATGTTCTTTTTGACAATAAATTTACGAATATCAAGAATTTCGTATAGCTCGTGGCCGTTCGGTCTTGAACCCGTTGGCCCGTGCATGTTCGAGCTCAAGCCAGTTTGGTCCGCGCCTGTTCAGGCTCAAAATTACATCATTGATCACTTTAATAGCATTAGTGTTGTAAGTCTAAAAATTACATCATGCTTATTTTGTTGTACACTATGCTTATTTTATTTTAAATCTGAAAATTGGTTGCAGCTATTGTACATTGTGCTTAAATGGTTGTAATTTTTGGTGAAGGGGTGTTTAAATAACATTAATGTTGTTTGATACAATTTTGGTCTTAAAATGACACCACGTTTTATTTTGTTGTACAATATGCTTACTTTGTTGTAATTCTAAAAATTGGGTGCATTAAAGTATTGTAAATCATGCTTAATTTCTCGTAAGTCTTAAAATTTTGGAGAGATAGTCATTCATGCTTTATATGTAGTATAGAGTATAGATATAACATTAGCCATGGTCTTACTATTCATAACTTTGTAGCCCGTTTTTTTTGGAGGCCCATACCCGATGTCATTTGGGGCCATGTGATAAAACTGTCTCCCTCTTACATCTTTTTTTGTTTGTGAGTGCGTCCGGCGAAACCGACCCCCGATGGAAAAACCAGGTCGGTGAAACTTTACCTAATCCGTACCAAAGCCGCTATAGTGTTTTGTGAGAAGAGCTACAGGAAAATAATATATTTTAATTGGGCTACAGTGGCTTTGTGAGGGGAGGCATATTTTATTGTGGTTTGTGGTTAGATCATTGCCATTTGTTTCCAGGTACAGAGACCCTTTTATTTCCTAGCCACAAATTTGTGTTTCCTTATGTTTTAAAGTATCATTTATATAATTTTTGTTACGTGGAGTTGTTTGTGTCATCTGGATCTGTGGAACAACATTATTGTCTCAAGAAACTGTTTTTGGGTGTTTTTTGCTGCTATTGGTACGTGTGTGATCTTAGATTTATGGTTTTAATTGATTTAATTTTTGTTATTATTGTGGTCTTGGTGTATGCAGGTAGATTATTGGCAACTATTTTAGGTAAGTGGGCCCGACCGGACAGAGAATCGTCGAGCTGCTCAAATATAACTCGAGTCAGGTTTGATCTCTAGAGTACTAGGCTCGTAGGGCGACATGTCTTATCAAGACTCAAGCAGAGACGGAGCCAGCAATTTATGTTAAGAAGGGTCGTAAATAATTTGTATAATAATGTACATGTTATAGATTGGTTACCTCACCGATTCAACCATACCGGCAAATCTCTAACATGTATGAGATTACAATTAATTAGTTCTCTAAGTCACTGTAAGTCATTAAAAATGACTTTAAGACATCAATAAAAATACTAACATATTGTTACATCAAAAAATTTACATTCTCAAAATAAAGTAAACAATTAGCTTTGCTATTTTTATTTATTTATTTATTATTATTATTTTTTTATATAATTACCTAACCAAAGACAATGAAAACTATACTAAAAATTACACAATTTATTAGGCAAAAATTGAATAATTGGTTTCCTACTTTCCTATGAAATCTACAAAAAGTTGTGTGGGCAGTAGTATTACACAAACCAATATATTCTATTACTATATTAAGGAGTATTTTTTCCCAACCTTTCTTCTCCCCCGGCCAGACTTGCATCTATCTTCTTTTTTCCCATACTTTATTCACTTTTTATTTTCAACAAATCTTACATGACCAACAATTACCATTCGAAAAACATAATAACCATGGGTGTGTTTAGATATGGGCTGTTGGCATGGGCTAGATTGAAGACTTTATAAAACGTTGGTCGGAAACCAAGCGACAGTCTGTGCTAGTTGGGCAGGTTGGGGATGGTCGAGCAAACCCCCCCTCCCCCCCGCCTTCGTCCCTGGACTCAAGAGTTACACTTTTGCCATGATGTGTACGTATAAGTTATAACTACTCAAGTATTCTTATGTATGCGAGTTGGGTGTTCAAGTTTTCTGATAAAATAAATAGTCTAAAAATATTGAAGCCATATTTTTATGTCTTTCTTATTGAATTATAGATGGAGTACAATATATGCTCAAACAGAACCATAGTAGGATGACTATATAAAATGACCAATAATGTTTTTGGACACACAGATTGTTTATTTTTTAGATAGTGAAATGACAACATTATAAAATCTTGTTTTCGTATTAGCTAAATGACTAGTCACATGCTTCTCGTACTTCTTAAATAGCTTTTCAAGTATGGAACTTCCAAAATGAGAGATCAGCAATGATTCTGAAACAGCTGCAATTAGATTTGCTGTATTTTTCCCATGGTTATGCCTAGGCTCATTTGAATCTTTCGTATTCTCATAATCTGTGTCCATTGGATCCCAGTTGACTTCAAAAACGTCTAAATTATCAAGAGAAAACGATCCCTCATTTTGAATAATTTTCACGACTTCATCCTCACAAGGAAAATAATTGGGGATGTTGAATGAGTTAATATCCGATTCTCGAACCAGTCCCTATATTATTGGTTGAAACAAAATTATTAGTTGCTCCAAGCAAATCAAAATCACTAAGACCTTTGATCATATGGTCAAGTGTGTATATTAAAGAACCTTATACCTCTTTGAGCATATCGAGGAGTGAATGAGCTAGAAGCTCCCAAATACAGCCTGAATCATCTTGAGTTGGATCCTTAGTTCTCCGACCAATAAATGCTAAAACCATGCATCCCCCGATTACTATTTCTTCGGAGCGCATTTGTAGGAACTTTGTGAAATCAGTGTGAAATTGATTTCCATAGGCTTCTAAAACATTATCAGGACTAGTTTTTGCCATGAATATATTTAATCCATTGTTTTCAATTCCTTCAGGTACCTAGCACATATTACAGGAACTACAATACATCACCAAACATTGTTTTTGCTAAATTTATGGAGGACCATGAAATGTAGTTAAGCATTATAATTCCTTCTAAGTACTTGTCTGTTTATCATTATTGAGTAAATTTCAATGTTGAAAATGTAACACACTTCTTAAAACATGTGAATCTTATGTTATTCTTTTTATTTATATTTCTCCGCATGCTGCTTGTATAATAGGAAATTAATTGCTAATTAATGTAATTTCGGTATTATGGAAACCTGAGAAAGCCAATGGACGCTGTAAGAGGAATGAACAAAGTGTAAGCTTTTGTCCGGGAAGAGTCTACCATGGAAGGAACCTGGAACAGCAGAAACGAAACAAAGGCCAGGATTTGCGCTCTTCTTCTTTCTAAACTTTGCATAAAAGTCAGGTAACATTTTAAAAATATTGTTGAAATCATTTCCAAAGAGGTCATTTAAGCATACTTCAAACTGGGGTGGTTTACCATTGTTTTCTGTACAAACCTCATAGACTATATCAATAATGTTAGATGCAACAAGTAGTGTATTTTTGCTAGAGGAGCATCCCAAGTCTGCTATTTTAAAACACTGACCAGAGATGACATTAGCATTACAAAGACTCTTGATTGTATGCTTTAGAATTGGTAGCGTTTTACATATCACAGTTTCCTGCAAAGAAAATAAGAAGGCAACACTTTACCGACAAACAAAAGATGTATATGATTTTATGATATGCTTAACATTAGTACAAGTTTTTTCGATATCCTTTAGAAACCTGAAGAAGTGAGTTTTTGGCATAACTTGATTCTCCATCACCAGTACTCATGTGTAGGATATTTGCTACTGACATGACTAGTTATTTTATTTTATTTTGCCTTTGCTGTGGCCAAGGCCTCTATTTATATTTAATAAGGCGTTGCATACAGGAGTTTTTCTAATGTATCATTTTCAAGAACTATATAGCCTAATGTCTATTAGGTAATAAACTAACAAACATGTTTTTCTAATGTATCATTTTCAAGAACTATATAGCCTAATGTCTCCTAGCTAGCATTGAAAGCGTTTTTCAAGTTTCTTTCTTAGAATCTCCTGGTAATAAGTGCAGCGGTCCATGTTTACCTTACAATATCTTTAAAAAAATTACATTTTGTAACTTAATAATCTTATTATATTTACGTGATTATCAGATAGCATAAAACTTCTAATATATCTCCGAAGTTTGATAAACATGTTTACCCTCTCTTCTAACTCACTAAGTACGCGGTGTTGGAAGATTAATCCGTTCATATTATGACTTTTTGTAAGATACCAATTGGCTTTAGCTTGCCATATTTGATCGCCTAGCCGAAAGCCCAAGCTTTAGCATGTAGATGTGTGTAGCAAGGTGGTGGTTCAAGGTTCTCATGGATCAAAATGCTTTTGTTCGAATATTGAAAGCTAAACCTTCATTTAATATTAATTGATTGCACTTATAGTTGTTTGTGCTCATCATGTACGTAGGACATCGAAGAAACGCGAGATCAGAGATAACCATTTCATGTGTCGACAATGTATAACTTTCATTGCATGATACCGAGATTTCAAATATGGAGGGCTACACCTTCACATAGATATTGATTGCACTTTTAATTGTTTGTGCCACCATTTACGACGACATTGAAGAAACGTGATAAAAGATAACCATTTCTTGTGTCAACAATATATAACTTTTATCGTATTATAAGAAGTAATCTCAGCCGTAGTAAATAAAAAGAACTTTATTGACCTGATTAAGGGCAAGAATGTAAATTTAGTATGTTCTCTTTCTCATATTCCAAATTTCATTTTCAATGGGTTTTCTTATACGACCCGTTCGAAGAACTTTAAATGCATTTGCTTTTGCTTCATTGATATTCTTTTGCATCCTCCTTATCAAGATGCATCTCGGAAGATGAGTCACCAAAATCTTAATCTTATACAGTAATATAATATGCATCTTTTTTTAATAATAATCAACACAAATCTTTAAGTGTCATGTGCATCTTTTTTCTTAAAAATACACCTATATTCTAGTTATCTAGAGATAGAATAATAGATGCATAGATGCATCTGATTCGTTAAAACGTAACTATAACATACAACTTGAGTATTTATTGTATGCAATTAAATTTAGAATGCAACTAAAATCAAATGCATACATTTATGTCGTCCCGTTGATTTTGGTGGCCTTGTGCCATATCTAAAAAGTAGGCCCCGCTAATAAATGAAAGGGAGTTTAAACAGAAATCTACGACAGGCATAATGTCAAACAAGCTAAAAAACTACCACCCGGAATCATGATTACACAGGTTACACAATGCAAACAACTAATAATCATTCTAAAACAGATTATAAGCAAAAAGCCAAAAACCCAACATCACAGAATAAAATATCACACCAGTTCTAATATATCATGTAATCTCGTCCGGATTTGTAGACGTGACACCCAAACTACGAAAAAGCGCTCTATCTTCCTCCTCTTGTTTCATTCTGCACACAACACCAATTTCATTCACCAAAATCCCGATAAACCACTACCTCAATCAGACAAACTTATTACTCGCTATAACCTGCATACATCAAAGTCTTACATGAACAGTACAAAACAACACAGTTCAGCTAACCAAACAAAATAAGACTGTGTTTAGCAACAAGCATTTAGCTTCTGGATAACTTTTTTTAAACGCTAATAAAAGAAGCATTTAGGTTGATCTACATCTACAGCTATATTACCAAAAGCTTTTATAAAAGAACGCTGCAAATAACAGCTATTGTTTGCTATGGTTAGTTTTGCCAATCATAGCTTAGAATAACCAAACATACTAAGACTGTGTTTCGCGCTTTGACGTTTAGGATATAATGCTTGTTTGGCAACGAACGCTTAACTATTGATTGGATTTTCTTTAAAACACTCCTATTTGAAACACTAATAAAAGAAAATTTCATCTTTATTTTTTTGTCAAAAGTTACAGTAGCAGTTGGCAGTAGCTCTAAGCAATAACCGGGAGCAATAGCAGTCTTTTCTAAAAAAACGTTATTTGGTAACGTAGTTGTAATTGTAATCATAATATGTAAAAAAAACTCCTAAATGTTCAACGCTCCTAAATGCAACGTTGAAAAATGAGCATTCCGAAAAAATAGTTAAAACTACTCGCTATTTGTCAAACGAGCATTAAAAATCATAGCGCTCAACGCTCTTAAATACTCCGCGCCAACGTCTTTATAACACAACATATTAATTATCATAATTCCACTAAATTAACCACTAATTCCATCTAAATAAACACATACATTCTACAAATTTAAACATATAATTATCAATCAATCGAACCTGATGAACACAATTGTGTGTGGTGTTCGACTAATTCGATTAATTGATGTTTGGTTAATTGAAGCCTTAGAGGTTTACGATCAACAAAATTATGTGTGTGTGTGTTTTGTGTGTGTTTTTGGTTTTTTTAAACCTAACCCCTAAATTTAATTGAAATATCAAACGGTGTCGTTTTGAGTTGAGTCGGTTACGTTGTTATAACTTCGTTGATACTCAAACACGATATAATAAGTAGTTATAGTTGGCGCCTTTCATCTGCTAATAGTTATTGTTACTTAACTATTTTAGGTAAGTGGGCCCGACTGGACCGAGAGTTGTTTAGGGTTGAGCAGTCCAGGTCGAGCTGGTCAAATATGACTCGAGTCGGGTTTGAGCTGTAAATTATTCGGCTCGTAGGGTTTACATGTTTTATCAAGAATTAGACTTTTGTCGTGTTGTATACGTATAAGTTAAAACTACTTGAGTATTCTTATGTATGCGAATCGAGTTGGGTGTTCAAGTTTTCTGATGAAATAAATAGTCTGAAAATTTATACTTTGTCACAATTTGGGTTTTAGTATTCGGTTAAAATTTTTAACCTATTATTAGATCGTTTTACTATTTTAAATATTATAGCTAACCTTTCGGTTACAAAATTTAACATATTCTTAGATAATTTTGTTGTTGTATCATTGTTGCATAGTGTATAAAATTTACCAAAATATCAATTACTTATATATAATTAATTTTTTAAAAAATTGTGGCCTATGTGGTTTATACAAATTTTGTAAAGGGTGCATTTTAAAAGTTTCTTTTAAAAAAATAACAAAAAATTTCAACATATTTTTAAATCGTATGCATGTCAAAAATATATCAATATTAGATTCGATTTGTTTATAATCCGGAAGCTTTTCTGTCGGTATGCTTTTTATCAACGAAATCGTTAGATATTTGTGAGATATTTGGTAAATATATATATCGTCGAATGTTTCAATGATGATGTCACTAGACCAGTTTTAATTGAATGGCATCTTTGTAAATAAACTAAACTTAATGGCACATTTGAGCAATGTTTTAAAAACCGGGTTTGAAATCGACCCAGTCGAGTTACCGGGCACCGGGTCAACCGGTTCGACCGCCGGGTCAACCTGGTTTTTAATTTATTATTTTTTTACCAGGTCAACCGGTTCGACCGACTGGCCAACCCGGGATTTTATTAAAAAAATTTGAAAAACGAAACCCGGTCGGGTTTTAAGAACCGGGTTGACTAGGGTCACTCAAAGCCCGACGGGTCTAACCTGTTAACCTGATTTTAGAAACCCGGGTTTTTTTAACACGTTTTTTTTCCCGGAAGCGGTCGACCCAGGTCACAAAACACTGAATTTGAGAGTCATTTTGTAAATTAAACTCACGTGCCCATAGCATGCCTTTTTTTTTTTTCTTTTTTCTTTTTTTCTAAATTATTCATACCATTTATTTAATCATTTTATATTTTTCAATATGAAATCTTCGTGTGCCTCTTCTATACACAATATTGTTACATCATTTCAATTTTGAGATTGCTAAATGATCCCTCATGCATGCATGGGGCAACAATATTGTTGTACAACCATATTGATACGCATATTATTATATGACTAGACGAGTACCCGTGCATAGCAACGGGATTTTATAGCGACACATAGTTTATTGATAAAAAAGTTTATAGGTTATAAACGAAAAACAATAAAAGTTTGAAGATTTGGAAATTTAACATAATGTTTTGAAACCTGGTTCAACCCGGGTGGTTCAACCGGTTGAACCGTTCCAAGCAAAAAATGGATCGATTTAAACCGGGTCAACTTGCTAGGTTGGGTCGAAAACGGTTCAAATTAAACTGGTTCAACCCGTCCGGGTTTGAAGTGTCCCGGGTCAACCCGGTTTTTGTTTTAATTGATTGTATTTAATTTGATAGATATGTTTTTAATTGGCTGTACAATGTGAATAAATTATTGTACTTTTAAGTAATGGATAATGTTTTGAAACCCGGTTCGACCCGGGTGGTTCAACCGGTTGAACCGTTCCGGTTGAAAAATAGGTCGATTTAAATCGGGTCAACTTTCTAGGTTGGGTCGAAAATGGGTCAAATTAAACCGGCTCAACCCGTCGGGTTTGAAGCGTCCCGGGTCAACCCGGTTTGTGTTTTAATTGGTTGTATTTAATTTGGTTGTACAATGTGAATAAATCATTGTACTTTTAAGTAATGGGGTGTTTTAATAATAATATTAATTACATTCATAATTTCCTTTAATAAGATTTCAACATTTCAACATTTCAACAATATTGACTTTTCACTTTTCCACTTTGACTCTTTTTCCTTTATATGTAGTATAGATACAGTAGTTTGATATTATAGAATCACTGAAAACAAGTACGTACACATATGTTGTAGCCTCTCGTAATTTTTCCATACGATTAGTAAATAAATAAAATGAATAAATGAGTCTTATGTTATTAAATACCATTTTTACGGGTAACGAATTTTTTTTGATTATATATGATATGTTATATAAATCACTATGATAATTGTGATCGACCATTTGCCTAGGAACGATGCTTACACACGAATCATGATAGTCTAGTATCGCGGATATATTTTTAAAACGTTTATATTTTATAATATACGTTTCGTTTAATTTCCGTACACTATTTATATGTTTTCCGAGCCTACGAAAATTCCCGAGATTTCTCACTAATTTATTGGACCGAAACCTGACACACGAAACTTACAAATTGGATCTACATGACCCAATGGGCCACGTTAAACCCAATAGCTGCCAAACGGACCCTTAATTATTCTTTTGTTTTCTGTTGGGCCGAAACAAAACCACCAGCCCAACAAGCTAGCCCAAACGAACCCTTAGTTTTATTTCTTTCTTTTCTTTGTTTTCTCAGTCGCGACATAGCACCAAAACGCCCTTGTTTCTTTTATTTTCGACACACGACATGCTATTATTTTTACATACCTCGATTGACCATCTAGCAAGGAATCAAGAATGACGAACCTCGTGACGTGGCTCATTCGTTTACTGCCTCAGAATCGACCTAAGTAAACCCACAAAATCACTTTGAGTGAAATTGGTATAATGTGTCAGATGTTGCCAAACGACCACCCATTCTCCCCAATGGCTACAAAGCCAAGTATACACTTCTAAGGAATGTCAGGAATGTTAGGAATGAACAGGATTAGTCTTACACATTCCCTTGCTTGTATGAATTCGATTGGGTACTAGAAGAGGTTGACATGCAATCTATTCGATCCCACACTCCATCTCATGTGAACACAGCTTCTATACACTCACAAAACTCACTATATAACCTTCTCATGCAAGCTCAGTTGAAACCACAAGGCACAAGCACAAACGTACTACATTCTCTTATACGTGAAGTTGTAGTATCAAATTGGGACAGAAAGTTTGCATCTAGTTCGAGGGGTTAGAAGCAAGTCAAGAGTACCACGTTTGCTCGTCTTACATCTTTGGTGGGTCGTGTACCAAGCTACGTTCATCCTTTGTTCCAAATTGATCCATACGAACCATTTTACCCCACCCCTAGAGGTGAGGTGAGAAATCAAATAAGAATGTTGTTGATGCTGAACAAGTGGAGAAGACAATTGGTTCACTTGGGGCGGAATTGAATACTAATGCAACCAATCATGGAATTAATGTGGAGCCGATTCCACATGTCTCTAGTTCTTTACATGATTCAGGCGTGGAGTCCTCTCTTAAGAGTAAGCATGATCTTATTGATACTTTGTTTGGCGTATCTATTAAAAATCTAGTGGATCTTGATGCTTTTTTAAAAGGTTTGGACGCTGGTAACTATCCGATGTGGGATACATTGGATGCAGATGTTGTTCGGATGGTTCACGTTGCTCTCAGTGGTTTGTATGATGCTTTTAAAGCTGAATATCAGGCGGATCCTGAGTCTAATGCAACATACTCTGATGGTAATGGCAATGGTACTGCTCCTAATGTTAACCTGGAGGTAGCTGAGCCTGTTTGTGAAGGAGTGAATGTGTCTATCCCACGTAGGGTAGTTGATAAGGTTAGTGCACGTCTTGAACACACTCTTTATGGCTACTTTATTGGTAATAGAATGGCGTTTCCTGTGGTTGATTATTATGCTAAAACTAATTGGGCTAAGTATGGTTTGAAGAAGATCATGATGAATGCAAATGGTTTTTTCTTCTTTAACTTTGATACTAAGGCTGGATTAGAAGCTGTTTTGGAGGCAGGACCTTGGATGATTCGTAAATCCCCGATCATTCTCAAGAAATGGTCGATTGATACTATATTATGTAAAGAAGAGCTTACTCGTATTCCAATATGGGTTAAATTACATGATGTGCCTCTTCAAATCTTTGAAGATGATGGTATTAACTTGATTGCTTCATTTATTGGCAAACTTATTATGATGGATTCTTATACTAGCTCTATGTGTAAGGATTCTTGGGGTCGAAGTAGTTTTGCTCGTTGCTTAATTGAAGTTGGTTCAGAGGATGAGTTGGTTGAAGCTATCTCTGTTGGTGTCCCATCTCTTACAGGTGATGGGTTTTCCAAAGTGTCTATTCGGGTTGAGTATGAGTGGAGGCCTCCTAGATGCACTACATGTAAGATTTTTGGTCACACTTATGAGACTTGTTCTAACAATGTGATTACTCCTCCTGTTGCTACTACTGTAAATGTGGATACTACTGCTACTATGCCTTCTAATGATGGTTTCCAGAAGGTGAGTCGTAAGAAGAAAAAAGGTAAGGCTAAATCTGGTTCAGGGGGTCAGGTGGGTACTTCTGTCAAACAGACGATCAGGTATGAGCCCAAGAAGACTACTAGTGAACCTAAAAAGGGAGTTTCGAGTAATGTGCCTACATCGTCATCTACGTTGAAGTCAAAAGGTCCTGAAGTTTCTACATCAAACCATTTTGATGCTTTAGCTACAGTAGATGATGGTGATGAAGATTGTGTGGAAAACAGGTTTAATGAATCGGCTAACTTATTTTCTGATGTTGATAAGGGTGGAAGTTCATCTTTCACTCATGTTGCTGGTTAGCTTGGTTTGTTTTTGTTTTTCTAGTTTCTTTTTGATTCTAGAGTTGTTATGAGCTTTTGGAATGTCTTAAGCTCTAGGTTAGGTGTTTATCAAGCTGTTATAGCTTGAGGTTAATGTGGTACTTCAGCCACATTCCATTTGTACTTAAACGTTTTGGTTTTAATATATTTACCAGGGTGCAGGATTACTCCCCTTTACCCAAAAAAATAGAGGTGAGGTGAGAACTTGGAGCCCTTTTTATTATTTTTCATTTCGTTATTATAGATTTTGCACGTTTTCTTTGCCCTTTTATCTCGACATATATATACATGACACATATATGTAAATCGACATTTAAGATGTTCAATACACTAACTAATGAGAATGGCAAAGGTCTAGAACTAATCATAACGTGTTCGTATTATAAATCACACGTTTAGTATGTCCCTTGACCCATTCGAAATAATCTCAACACTTAGAATATTTTTGACCTTGAAACTGTTTTCAGAAACGAGTGTGGACCATTTACTTTGGTCTCGTAAGAAATTTTTTTGACACATAACTTATTTATTTTATAACGTGAACTCATTCTCAACTTGGCTAGCATCTAGTACATATATTTTGTTCGACCTCATAAGCTCGTATAAGCTCTTTTTCAAGACCCATTTTGTTCGATCAAAATCTGTTTTTCTATAAAACTTAATAAGTTAACTTGGGCTTTATTAGCCCGTTAAGCTTATTATAAGCTTTTGTGATAAGCTGAACCTATAAGCTCTTTTGCAACACTTTTTATAACATAAAAATAAGCCCAAGACCAGGCCCAAATATTTCGTAAGCCCAATGGATCGTAATTTGTTATTGGGCCTTGTTTGTAACTCGTTAAGGCCCATTAAGAGATTTATATGATTTTTAAGCTAATAAACAGTTTCAATAAGCTATTTGGACTACTCTGAGCTTAATTAAAAAGTTAAAATGTTAAGTTTTGAACTTGGTGAAATCTGGACTAAAATTGTAAATTTTATTAAACGAGGGACTAAAAGTGTAAACTTTGGAAACTTATGGTAGAAACTGTCAAAACTATTTTTCTGAGTTAGAAACTGTTAATATTAAAACTTGGAGGCATTAAATGCTAATAAGGATACTTTTGGACTTAAAATGTAATAATAATTAACTTTGGACTAACGGTGTAAAGTTTATGTCGTTAGGATTAAAAAGGTAACATTTGTAAAACTTGAAGGAATTTTCTGTAATATTATTTTTTAAAAATAATATTAATGTTTTATATATAAATACACATATTTAATATAAAACTTTTATAAAGTTAACTTATATATATAATTCCCGTTCTATAATTAATTTTAACGATATATAACGATACCTTTATTCGTTTTCTTTTATAATTATAATCGTGACTCATCGTCTACAAGCTATGCCTTAATATAAGTTTCCATCGATCATCGATCATTGTACTCACAAGTTATATGTATATATAACTTTGTTTTTGAACTTAAGGCATTTAAACAAACACGAGTTTTGTTCATAACTAAATGACTAGTATTCGCGATAAAAACCGGACTTAGACTATAAACTAAAACTTGTCATATCTTTTAGGTTGTGTGTGAAGCCGTTGCCTAGATCGTTGAGCTTACGATATTACTACATCTACTGTACTACTATGGTGAGTTCATAGTCCACTTTTATACTATTTTGTGGGGAGATACATGCTTTAAAACCAAACACAAGTCTTTTATTTTGGTATTGTTATACCGGCTGGCCATTATTATTGCTTAAGTAGCTATTGCCAAAAGTCCTTCGATCATGAACCTTAATCACTTGCAGGGTGAACGTAAATAACTGTGGATAGATCTATTATGGACTAACAATCCCTGTTTGGTTGTTGGAGAAAACCACCAACCGCACTTTATTTGATGTCATAGGTTATTGGCAAATACCTATCTTGGGGGCCTATTATTTTGCGTCATATTATTTTATATGATTGGCTGTTAATCGTTGTGTGTCATGAGCTTAAGGCAATAATGGATAATTGATAATGAATATGTATGATGATTTTCAACTTGTTTGATTGCATGTGATTTACAATTGATGACTTTATCTTGTGTTCAACTATTAAATTTAAACCTATGAATATCACTCAACTTTTGTTGACTTTTAGCATGTTTATCTCAGGAGTTAAGCAAGAAGAACCATGAAGGCACGGAATGGGCATGTAAACCGGCACGGGCTTAAATAAAAGTTTAAATACATTTCAAATAAACTTGTTGTTTAAATTATGAAACATCTTTATGTCTTGATATTTTGGTATTTTGAATAAATCTAAATTTTAAAACGTCACTTTGTGTCGTTTTCTATGATTGTAACAAAGATCCTTGAAGTAATACCCCGAAAGTCTTCCGCTGTCATTATTAAGTATTCCGCTGTTAATGACAACTTTTGGAGGTGTTACATATGTTGTTCAAGTATATACTGTTATTTAACAATGATTCCACCACAACAGTTAGCTTGCAAAAACTTTAAGTAACAAGTGATTCTATAAAAACAATTCATTCACAAACAAATAGAACTAACCATCATCATATCAAAACAAAAAGGTAGATACACAGCTAATAACTAATCGATACATGATAAACATTAGATAATAACAAGCGGTGACAAGGAACGCCAATAGTGGAGGTGGCATTTAAAATCCGATACTCATGGCGGTACACTAATATACAAACATTGATACATAGTTTGCAGGCATTAATACACAAAAAAAAAAATCGGTGACGCAATCGTCGACGATGGCTAAGGTTCCGACCAGAAGGAGATGGCAGCGACGAATACGACCTATGCTCACACGGTTAGTAAAACTAAGGCTGACTTGGCCGCAAGTTGCTGCTAAAGGTGGACCAAGGCTATGTAGGCCATTCGCGAAGAGGAAAAACTTGCTAGGAACGGATGGGATATGAGAAGAGACAACAATGAGAAGGTACTCGTCAACAAGTGGAGAGGTGGGCAAGGGATGGAGCTTCAACGAGACGTTTGATGTTATTGAAAAAGCAATCAAGGCAACATCTGGTAAGCACAATACACTAATCATACGATATTAATATATGAAACACACCCTTGCGTTGATAAGAGGATAGTCAGATAATTTAAAAAAAAAACAAAAACAAACACACTTTTGCGTTGAACTTAGTTTTTACTAGGTCAATGTAAACCGCCTACGAATGACATCAAGAAAAGAAAACAAGACAAGTGTAACACAAATATACATAGGTATTGATTGTTTGTTAAGAGACTCCGAGTCTGAATTTGATTCACACATCCGAATATGAATTTGTGATTGAAAAATCTGAATCTGATTCCAACTTAATGTGAATAAGTTGTTAAGAAATCTGAATCTGACTAATATAAAAGTATTTATTTTTTGTAAAATTATTTGAAGGTGTTAGATTATTAATGTTTACAATTAAAATGTAAAACAATTTTTATTAATTGTGAAAATTTTCATCCGCAAAATATGATTTGACACTGTCACAATAATAAACGGGTTATGGTTGTGGTTAAATGGGTGGTCGACATAGTAAACATGTTTAATAACGGTTCGGGTTTGAGTTGACATTCTTAACCCATCAAAACATATTTGGGTTTTGATTTAACATTTCAACATAAGAAGTGTCACCATAATTATTTGTATTTTATTCTACTTCTTTTATATAACAAAAAGTGTGCGATGAATCTCTTTAAACGTGCATTCTATAGGAAAGCGAACAAAATGAAAAAAAACCAACTATGAAAAAA
>LBNU01028670.1:11012-49114 GCA_014162995.1 Artemisia annua | reverse complement strand
AAAAAAAAAAAAAAAAAAAAAAAAAAAAAAAAAAAAAAAAAAAAAAAAACCTTTTAATCCTGACTGCCTCTTATTGCCTTTTATGTCAGGAAAAGAAAAACAGATACATTTTTTGGTCTAAACATTTGATTGCGTCTGATTGGGTAGATTAAGTTTTTATTAATATTTTTTCAAAAAACAAACACAACCTTACATTGATCGAGAAAATTTTGTAAGAGGAGTTAATCAAAACCTTTGAGGCATGAAATGATTCTATTTATAGGGAAATACGCAAATACATACATTTAGAGAACGTTCTACATTCTTTTGACATGAAGCCTTCCATAACCTTTTCTAGAATTTTTTTATTATTTTTTTATTTTTTATTTGAACAATTTTCTAGAATCTTTATTGAACTCTCTATGTAACTTTGCAAAAATGCTACAACTTTGCTTTGCTTCGTAACAAGGTAGTAGTTTCCATACTTTGTTGCGGGTTTAATTTATGTAATCTTATATAACCATAGAGAAACGATAGAACCACCATAATTTTTATAAAATAAAATTCACAAAATGATGTGTAACGACGACTTCGTTTAAAATATGATATGATTTTAACGATGATTTTGTGAATGTTGTTTTGTAAAAGTTATGTGGTTCCATCATTTCTCATAATCATATACGATGTATTATAAGTTTATGTGACTTTACTTTTGTACTATTATGCTCGGAATTGCTAAGACCAGATGTGTGTGATCGACAATTCAACGTCATCAACTTCTTTCTCCACTATCAACATAAACTTCATCGCCAAACATTTTATTTATTTATTTATTTATTTTTAGAATGATATCACCCAAACATACCTTATTTAAACACAAATATACTTCACAAAACCAAAAATCACACACGTATCACCTTTGCACAAGTCGGTCTACCAAAAACAATCGAGATTTCCCCTTTTTTCATGACCAACGCGTGGATCGGAAGGGGTATTATATGGACCACGCGTCCTTGATGCTCTGATGCTCACCAACCCCTCCAACGTGTATCTATTAGACTATTACACTCAGGGGGCGTTTGGTTCGTCGTAATCTAGCGTAATTGGATGTAATTGTAATTTGATCACATTACTTAGGTTGTTTGTTTCGCAGAATGGAGGGAATTGTATTACATTACGTAGGCTGTTTGGTTTACGTTGTAATTGTAATTCAACCATTACAATTACATCAAAGGAGGGAATTCAGATTACATAAGATGTTGGATGTAAAGTGTTGAATTACGTCGTAATTCAGAATTATTATTATTATTATTATTATTATTATCATTAATATTATTATTATTATTAAAATAATAATATTTATTATAATAATAAAAATTAATATTTATTATAATAATATTTATATAATAATAAAGTAATATAATAATATAATAATAATCATATAATAATAATAATAATAATAATAATAAATATTCATTATAATAAATATTTAATATTAAAATAATAATATTTATATAATAATGATAATAATAATATTTATATATAAATAGTTATATAATTAATATTTATTATAGTAATAATAATAATAATAATGATAATAAATATTTATTATAATAATAATATAATAATAGTAATAAAAATATTAATAATAATAATAGTAATAATAACAAAAAATATTTAATATAATTATTAAAATAATAGTAATATATTATTATTTTTATTATATTTGTATAATAATTAATAATATTTATATTAATATTAATTATTTTAATAATAATAATTAATTAATAATAATAATAATAATAATAATAATTTTTATTATTATTTTTTATTTTATTAAAAATATCAATATTTTTATTATTTTAATAAGTATAATAATAATGTATTATAAATAATAATATTAATATTATTATTATTATTTATTGTTAATATTTACTATTATTTATTTATTTATTATTATTAATATTATTGTTATTATTATTAAGGGGTTTTTTTTTTCCTGGATTACAATTACGTTGAGATCCAACCAAACAAAATGACCGAATATATCATTACAATTCCAACACATTTAAATTACAACACATTCCAACTCTTTGAATTACAATTCATGCAAATTACAATTCCTTTCAAAACATACTGCGAACCAATCGCACCCTTAGTTTAAACGTTTAGATGACTAAAATGAATAAAAAACCTTCTTTAAAAACAAAATTACTTTTTGTGTTGCCTTTTATTATCCTACCAATTTAGTTTTTGTTACTTGTATAATTATGTAGACTTATATTAGCTTGTTGCAACTTGCATGCACCAAAATTAAAAATATCAGTACCTGTCTTTAGCATTTTTTTTGCTTTTTATTTGACAAATAATAATCTATCTACATATCTAGAGTCTAGAGATGAATAACAAGTGTTTGGTATGGACTTTTAAATGTATAGCTTTTTTATAAATGTATAGCATATTGAATTACTTTGGTAGTGCGTGCAAGTTACCATATGTCATGTTTGAACCACAAACATGAACATACTATTAAAAGCATGATGTTCTTGTTCTACTTGCTCAAACAAGAACAAATATAGTTTTTGAAATGTTGTGTTTTTCCAACCAGATGGTTATCCATAGCGATTATGCTGTATTTACTTGTACCTAGTGCCGTAAAAGTTGTATCATAGCGATTATCTTGAAGTTGATCTTGTTAACTGTGGTCAACTTTATGGTCATGCAGTTTTAAAGGTAACACCGGTTTGTATTTGTAGTTTATTCAAACTTCAAGGTTGTATAGTTTTGGGCCGATTTATCAGTTGGTCCACTTTTGTGGCCCTTATTTTATGTGTCAATTTGTCACTTTCATTGGTCACTTGAGTTTCTAAGGCTAAACATGAAAAATGCTATATTTACAAACTCAATATTTGATGTGCATATCACAAATATACATATATGGTGTTATATCATGTGCATTATTAATGTAATTTTGTGGTATGTAAGTATGTAACTATGTACATAACTTATTATGATGTGTATATCACCTCTCTTTATAAAAGATTGTTTTATAAAATGATTTGGCATGTATTCATTAAAATAAGAATGTAAAAAGCGAAGAAAAAAAATTAGTTAAGATGATTTTATTTGTGACAGGTCATTTTGTAAAATTGTTTTGAACGCTCTGTGAATGTAGCATTTTTCCTGAAACAAACACACTTCGTGAATTCTTTAATGATAAGAAAATATTCTAAAGTCGAAATTGGTGGCCTAAATTCTATATTGCTCCCATAGTAGTATCAGTATCTCATTTTGATTCTGTTAAAATGAACATACTCTAAAAACTAAAATCTTACTAACTGTTTACATGAGTAAAATCTCAAAACCATGGTGGGTTAATTGAGTAACGTGTTAATAGAGAACTTTAAAGGAAGGGTTATTGGCAAAAAAAAGGCATCATACTTGCCACTTTTTGTCATTGTATGTAGCGTCCTTTATTTTTTTTGATTGTAGCACCAACTTTTTTAAATCGTGCCATTGTGTGTACTTTGTGACCATTTTACCCTTACTTTTTTCAAATTTTGAAGGGTAAAATGGTCATTTCACATGGCTAAAAAGTCGCAAAGTACACACAATGACACAATTTAGAAAGGTTAGTGCTACAATCAAAAAAAATAAAGGACGTTACATACAATGACAAAAAGTAGCAAGTATGATGTTTTTTTTTTGCCAATAACCCAACTTTAAAATAAACCAATAATGAATTAATAGAGAATTTTAAGAGTTTGTCTACTAAGTGCTCTCTTGTCAAATAACTAAATAAGTAAACTTTAGGTTTACTAAAAAAAATACAAAATCACATTTAACTACAATAATGTACATGTTTATTTAGCGTGTATTAAATGCATTTTATTTTATTAAAATAAAAGTTTTGGTTTTTTTTATGGGTTTATCTAACGGGTGCCCTTAAAACAAGGCTTAATATGATTATAAAATGAAAGTTTGAGTTTATTTAATTACAAATCAAATTTAGTTATGGTAATTTATAAGTTTAATTAATGTGTATATTAAACACAATTTGTAACATAAAAAGAAAATTTGTGTTTAATAAATATACTTTAACCAATGCCCTCAAGACACTGGTTAGACAATCCTTTTTTTATACACCATAACCGATGGTTTGAAAGCACTTGTTAAACAAACTTTATAAATAAGTTAACACAAACACTCTTAACACATATGTTAAGGTAATCTTTCTCTTTATCAAGTCAATTACTAAAAAATCTTTTACTAAACCACTAGTTATAATACCCGTGCACGCACGGGGTTTTCCAGAAAAAATTATTATATAGTATTATCGTTTAAAAACAGAAAATCTTATGTATATTTTAAAAAGTTAGAGCATCAACATGTGCGAAAGTAGGAAAAATAGTTAGTAGAAATTGTAAATATAACCGTGGCATCGACCTTGTATTGGATTCTTAAGCGTGTCTTCTTCTAATGTTATTGGGACAAAGGTTCTTTGATCACATAAGATTACACATAAATCAAATTTATTTTAAAATTTTTGTTTAATATATGGATATATAAGAATTTACCTGTGAAAATTATGATATAAATACAACTAATAAGTATGCATGAGTTTTTCATTATATATTAATATCAATTAATATTTTGTAAAAATTTTATTGGATGAAAGATTTAACTTTGTTTAGCTGACATAGATGATAATGTTGAGATTGATGTTGTTGTTTAACTTTAACTATTAATATCATGTTGTACAAAATGTGCGAGTTTAGTAATACATAATGAGCGTTGGTGAAGTTTTTTAAAAATACGCATATAAACTTTAAATAATAAATAATAATTACATGAGTCGTTATAAGTACAATCGCGTATATTTATTTTCATATACTCGTACTTACAATTTGATATTTATATTACCGTTAATAATAATTTAACTGTATTTAATATTCAAACCCGTGTACGTATATATTAAACTTTTAAATATGATGACATGAGTTCTTATTTATATTTAACGTAAATAGTAAAAAGATATTTTAATAGATGAAAGTTTAAACTAATATTTATTTTAAAAGTATTTAACGTATATTAAAAGTAATTCGTACATTTATAAAATTTTGTAAGTTTAATGAATGGAAGTCTCAAACCAATACTAATACTCATGTAATTGTAAATAAAGTTCATATTATAAAGTGTAGGAGGTATAAAGTGTAAGGAGTTATTTGCTTATTAACTAAAGTTATCAAAAAAACATGGAGATTTATAATTTTACACTTAACTCCATATAATTATTTAAAATTAAAATTCAACCACTAATGTTTTATTAATTACCTCCTCTTTTTTAAAGTTTTTATTTTAATAAATTTGACACATATATTTTTGTGTGTTTTTTTTCCTTAATCAAATTCTCCACCAAATTTATTAAAGTTTGACCAAATCAATTCAATTTTGACTTTTTATTGGCCAATCATATTGCTCGATTTCGCCTATGTGTCAAAATCGAGGATTCATATTGGTCCAATTTTTTTTCCACTAAGATTGTTTTGTCAAAAAAAACTCCGAAATGATGTAATTCTTTTATTATATAAAAGATTTTCTTTTCAAACAAACCATCTTATTCAAACTTGCATTTTCTCATGTCTCTATTCTATTTCTTGATTTTGCAACACCTATGGTTTATTCTAAAGAAGAATTTCATATATATATCCTCGTTTGTTCATTATGAACTTCGTATACACTCAACGTATAAATTATTGAATGCATATTGTACAATGATTTTAAAACATGATAGTAACTTTTAATAATTTAAGAGGATGAGAAATGAAATTTCTCCGTTATAAAAGATCTAAATCTTTAAAACGTAGCTAAAGTTGTAGAAAGAAATAGGAGTGGGCACTTGTTGGCATGATGGCATCCCACATTGTTATGAATTGGCATATAGATAAATGTTAGTATTACTCTTGCCGGCGAATCTCATTGGATAACCCGACAATAAAATAAAACCTCTTTAACAGATTGATTCATAATTACTTAAATAATTGATAGAAATTAGTTAGTTAATTAACTGAATAATTGATTAATTAAAGAATAGAATCAAAAGGATTGAGATATGACAAGAAATATGTATTGAAAAGCAAAGGCATGTGACACAAAAACAAAAGAACATGCACGTCCATGTGGAGACACGCCGCTCATGGTCAACTTGGATCATACCAATACCATGCAATTTTAATTTATTTAAATTTTATGTATAATTGATTGTTATAACTTAGTAGTATAACTTTACTTACAGATAGTTACTTATAAAGGTGTGAGGTTTATTCCTTAAAGGCGAAGGTTTGAGGAAGACATGTTGTTCGCTTGGATGTCATTGCATGACTCGAATCACTAACTGTTAACTAACCGTTCAGGAAAAAAAAGAAAAAGAAAAAGAAAAAGAAAAAAAAAAACGTGCCTTATAGATAGTTACTTGTCTAATAATGTGACATGCATTATTTTGGGGCATGTAAAAAAGTACAACACAAAAATATCGGACATCTTTTTTTTGAACGGCGGCTTTTCATTAAAACTAGCAAATGCTAGAAACACATTACAAAGAGGCTATAAAAAGAAGAGGATTTCTCAACCAACCTACCCAACTAATAGCAGTCTTAGGATTTTTAGAAGAAATCCATAAGAAAGAATAAGAAACAATAGAATCCCAAATCAAAGACTTCTTTGGAGGATGATTAGAAAAAAGAAGCCTGTTACGGAAGCTCCATAAGGACCACATAAGCGCAGTTCCAACACCATCAAGAAACACTCGCGCTTTAAAAGAAATGGATAAAGAATCAAGCCAAGAAAGCCAATCCGAGATGCTTGCACAAAAAGGAACATCGAGCTCCCCCCATTTAGCCAACAAGGCCCATAAGTCTTTAGCTAAAACGCACGTGAAAAAGATGTGGTTCACCGTCTCCACGTCTTCATGGCAAATAGGACATAAAAGAGAATCAACTTCAATTTCTGATCCAAATTGACTCTTGTAGGAAGCTAAAAAGACTCAACTTAATCGGATAACCTGAATAAATATACTTTATTATTTTAAAATTACTTTATTATTCATAACTTAAAATAGTTTATTGCTGAGTTTTAAAATCACATTTATCATTTTAAACTCACCCAAATAACCCAAACACTTTTAAATACTTTGTTTCCATCTCATTTTGTCATTTTTCTCCTTATAGCTAAAAGTGAGGCAATTAAAAACACAAAAATACAATGTATATAATGCATTGGAATTTATAATGTGTACAAATATGTTTCAAAATATTGCTAAGAGTAAACTTCAAAATACATCCTTGTGGTTTACCCAATTTCGCACCATACATCCCTCTCGAAAAAGTTACAACAAATACATCCCTCCGTTAGTAAAAGTGAACCAATATACATCCTTCAGTTAAAATAAGGACTAACGGTGCAAATTTTTTCTCCGTAATCTCCTAACGAGATAGAACACATTTGCACCGTTAGTCCTATGGGTTAACGGTTTTTGCACCGTTAGTCCTGTTTACGTTTTTTTTCTGTTTTTTTACGTTTTCGTCCGATTTTTTTACGTTTACGCCCGTTTTTTTACGTTTTCACCCGGTTTTTTACATTATCTTCCGTTTTTTTACGTTTTCGATTATTTTTTTATGTTTTCGTCCTTTTTTTATGTTTTCGCGTGTTTTTTTACGTTTCCTCCATTTTTTTAACATTTTCGTCTGTTTTTTACGTTTTCGCTCGTTTTTTTACGTTTTCGCCCGCTTTTTTGTGATTAGGTAAGTATACTAAAAGAAAACTTGACATTTGATAAAAATGTTTCTGTATCGATTTTAAATTACGATTTTGACCCCTTTCTGGTCTGAATCATCAAAAGTGTAAAACATGAAAGTTGTCCGAAATGATGTTTTACATCAAGACTCACGAGACTTTGTCCAGAAAATGCAAAACAAGGGATGTTTACTACCAAAACTTCCGTTTTTTTACCAAATTCATAACTTATAAACTTATAAACTCTTGTAAATTTTGTACTTGTGTAAATCATCAAACTTATTTGAAAAAACGGATAAAACGGATTAAAATGTATGAAAACGTGAAAAAAACTGACGAAACATGTAAAAACGGACAAAATCTTGTGATTCTTGATGTAAAACATCATTCCAGACAACTTTCGTGTTTTACACTTTTGATGATTCGGACCAGAAAGGGGTCAAAATCATGATTTAAAATCGATACAGAAACATTTTTATCAAATGTCAAGTTTTCTTTCAGTATACTTACCTAATCACAAAAAAGCGGGCAAAAACGTAAAAAAAAAGGGCAAAAACGGAAAAAAAAAACGTAAAAAAAAACAGGCGAAAACATAAAAAAACGAACGAAAACATAAAAAAAATAGGCGAAAACGTAAAAAAACGGACGAAAACGTAAAAAACCGGGTGAAAACGTAAAAAAACGGACGAAAACGTAAAAAAAAGGGCGAAAACGTAAAAATCGGACGAAAACGTTAAAAAATGGTTGAAAACGTAAAAAAACACGTGAAAACGTAAAAAAACGGACGAAAACGTAAAAAAAATAGGCGAAAACGTAAAAAAACGGAAGAAAAAGTAAAAAACCGGGTGAAAACATAAAAAACCGGGTGAAAACATAAAAAAACGGGCGTAAACGTAAAAAAAATCAGACGAAAACGTAAAAAAACGGAAAGAAACGTAAAAAAGGACTAACGGTGCAAATACCGTTATCCCAGAGGACTAACGGTGCAAATGTGTTCTATCTCGTTAGGAGATAACGGAGAAAAAATTTGCACCGTTAGTCCTTATTTTAACTGAGGGATGTATACTGGTTCACTTTTACTAACGGAGGGATGTATTTGTTGCAACTTTTTCGAGAGGGATGTATGGTGCGAAATTGGGTAAACCACAGGGATGTATTTTGAAGTTTACTCTATTGCTAATAAGAGTAGCTTTGAACTGCAAATATGTTAGTGACAAAGTAATAAGCTTAAATAGTTACAAGCAAAGACGAAGCTTGAAAGGTTTTTGTGAGAGGGCCAAAAAAATTCAAAGTCTTTTATGGGAGGGCTAAATCATAAAAACAAAATTTTTACACAAGAAAAACAAGTAAATGTATAATAATGATCCAAAGTCGGGGCACCACCCTCCACAGTCCCTTCATACCTTCGTGACCTTGGTTACAAGTAAATGTTACGGTATGTAACTATCATCTACTATTTCTCCAAGATAGATAAAAAGATTTTTACACGTTTATGCATTAAGATACACACTGAAACATCAAATAGCTATCAACACGTTAATCAAATGTCCAAAATATTTGAAAATAGAGAAATAGAAGAAAACTTAGAGCATTGTGTGTCGTTGTGTGGTTTCGAAGTTGTGTTTCAACCACACGCTCAGGGCGGATCTTCAAAATTTATTGCGAGAGGATCAAAAGTGCATTTTTCATGACGTAGGAGGGTCAAAGTGTTATTTTTAGTTTTAAAATATGAAAATCAGTAAAAGTATACTACAAGATAAATTTGTGAGGGAGCACCAACCCCTTTTATCTCTACATAGCTCCGCCTTTACACAAGCTGGAATTATCATCGCACCGCGTTAGTGTTATAGTGGATGTGGTTTTCTTAAATGGCTTAAATGACCTTGTACACATGTATTTGTTTAAATGCATATGTTAAAAGAAGGTTGGTTTAATTTTAAGTGTTGTGACTATTACTAAAATATGTATGAAAATTAGGGACAAAACTAGAACGAGGCACATTTAGAAAAAAAGTTACACTGCGCGGCAACAATTCATGAGTGTCACTGGAACCCCGAAAGCCATCCTGGTTTCGTCTAAGGACTAAACCAGAACACAATTTAACCAGGTGCATTTACCAAAAATTATACAAATGAGAAACACAATTTTTTTGGACTAGGTGCACTTAGAGAAAATCAATGCCTGTTACAAAAATTAATACTGCGCAACAAAATTTCATGAATGTCCTGGACCTCCGAGACCCACCCCGGTTCCGTCCCCTTCAAAATTATTAAGACAAACACGAAAAAGCATAAAAAGAGAATTAATTAGAAACGAGACAAGAAAAGCAGTAAGAAACATAAAATATAGAATTAAAAAATAAAAAATAAAGAAAAAGAGAAAAAAGCCAAAAAGAGAGTAACAGAAAACTAGACCGAATATTATATAAACATATAAAATGCGTGTGGAACTTATACATGTATCTAATCTAATCGTATCTATATAGGTGGTATGATCATCAAACAACATTGCATATTTGCATAACCTGTGTATACACACATTCATATAATATTTTTCGTTACGGTAAGTTAGTTAATTTGTTGCTTTTTCACGTATATATGTTTCTTAAGTATTTGAAAATTTGTTAGTTCTTCCCGGACTGTCTACATTCTACCTCCCCATACCCCGCTCTAGCGTGATTGAATGTTTTTGTTGTCGTGTTTTAAAAATATTAGAATCTGGATGTTCATATGCATTGGTGTTAAGGTTTTGGATCACGAAATGATGTGTTGAAAAATTGTATTATACGCATTGGTTGAAATATTGGAATCTAGATGTTTATATGCATTTGTGTTTAGTATTGGATCTCGAGAACCCGTGTTCAATGTATGTAATGTGTATGTTTTTGTTTGTGTTGTGAGTAATTTGTGAGTTGGTATTGGATCTCTTTTATTTATGTTTTTGCGTTTTAGTTTGTGGCTGAACTTAAGAGCAATTCGTGAGTTCATTGTATTGACATTGAGGTTTATATTTAAGGAAGTTCATTTTACGATTCAAAATCTTGGAACCTGGATGTTTCTATGCTTTTGTGTAGTAAAGGTATTGGATCTCGGAAAGCATTGGTATAATCGTGTGCCTTTGTATTTGAATGACTGTTAAAGTTGATATCTTGAACAAAGTGCATATATATATATATCCATTCGTTGATTTTGAGTATAACATGACTGCAGAAATCTGTTGGGCATCGGAATATTATTAGTACATTGTGTGTTTATGAGCTGTTGACATGTGGTTAACGATGGTTTTCTTGGGGTGAGGGAAATTGATGGATTCAGCAAGAAGTTGGTTACATAAATTTCAACCAAGAGACAAATTTAGATCAAACACAAAAAGAAGGGATTCAATGGGTGGCGATGATGATGACTCGATTTCTGGTGAAGAGGCGTCAAATATAACAAAGCAGAAGGTTGCTGCAGCGAAGAAGTATATTGAGAACCATTACAAGGAGCAAATGAAGAATTTGCAGGAGAGGAGAGAAAGGTATACTTTATGAATTTACATAATTTTAGACATTTGCATTCGAGTTTTTGCACTTTTGTCGGTTTCTTTACTTTGCTGATATAATGGGTCAAAGTTCATTTAGTCACTTAACAAAGTATGGTTAATTTTTTAGGCAACATCACATTTCTAGCAACTTATTGTTGGATTTGAAATTTTGATGGACCCTTAAGAAGCTCGGAATTAGCAGAAATTTGGTGTTTGCTTCATAGTTTCTTAGCGCCTAAATACAGATGTATGCTATCTTTAGATGCTTTAAGTTCACGATGTCACACACATTCTTTTTTCTGCGAAAATTTTACCACAAGATATTACAAAATGTAGAGTACTTTTTGCTTGAGAAAAAAAAAAAAAAAAAAGTTCTTTTGAACAATGGACCAAGAAACACCTTCAGTTATGTGTCCTATTTCAATTTGTGTGTTTAGTTTTGACGTTTGCAGAAAAGAAATAGAAATTTGTATGCTCCTAGAAGAAAAGTAACACTTGAGTTTTTGTTAATAGGCGAATTTTGCTTGAAAAGAAATTGGCTGATGCTGATGCTTCAGAGGAAGATCAAAACAATTTACTTAAATTTCTAGAGAAGAAGGAAACTGAATACATGCGTCTTCAAAGGCACAAAATGGGAGTTGATGATTTTGAGCTACTTACCATGATAGGGAAGGGTGCTTTCGGTGAGGTACGGTTTCTCTGCTCTATCTAATAATTTTCGGATGATAAGTTTTGGAGCCGGATTTTGTATATGTTCTTCTACCTCATAAATAAATCTATTATTGAAACTTTAAGGGTAACCGGGTAGTATTTATGTCTCGTTTTATATTTCTGGTGTAGGTCAGAATCTGCAGGGAGAAATCGACAAGCAATGTATATGCCATGAAAAAGCTTAAGAAATCAGAAATGCTTCGTAGAGGCCAAGTATGTGATATTGTGTTTCTATTTAATATCTATGTTTTGTATCCTATAATTGGGTACTTAATTTATAAAGTTATTAATCCATTTAGGTTGAACATGTGAAAGCTGAAAGGAATCTGCTTGCAGAAGTGGACAGCAATTGTATTGTCAAACTGTATTGCTCTTTCCAAGATTCCGAATACCTATATCTCGTTATGGAATATCTACCTGGTGGAGATATGATGACCCTGCTTATGCGAAAGGATACCTTAAACGAAGATGAAGCCAAATTTTATATTGCCGAAACAGTACTAGCTATTGAATCCATCCACAAACATAATTATGTACATAGGTATGCATATAACGAACTAAATTCTTGTGTTTGTCACTTTGCATAGTTCACTTCTAATACTCGTTTATTTTTCAACAGAGATATCAAGCCAGATAATTTGCTACTTGATAAATTTGGTCATCTGAGATTATCAGATTTTGGATTGTGTAAACCTTTGGATTGTAGTACACTGGAAGACACGGATTTTTCGAGTGGTGATAATGCCAGTGGAAGTTCAACGGGCGACGATCGTTCTTCAGCTCCAAGACGCACGCAACAAGAACAATTACAGCATTGGCAGAAAAATAGACGGACACTTGTAAGAATCTTAACCTTATATACTTGATTTATGCAAGTATCATACAGTGAATTCATCGTTTTTTACACATTTCTATACTTGAGTGCAGGCTTATTCTACTGTTGGAACTCCTGATTATATAGCTCCGGAGGTTCTACTGAAAAAGGGTTATGCACTAGAATGTGATTGGTAAGTAGCCTATCACCATTTTGTTTACGGGTTCATGACGACCTTATAAACACTTCTGTTTTATCCTTCACGTGAAAGCTAATTCGGTTTTCTTTTTATCAGTTAAGACTTGTGCCTTTGTCTCTCTTGTGAATTGAGCATGATGTTCCTTGCATCCACTAAGTTTATCATGCGATTCTTGTTTTTCTTCAGGTGGTCTCTTGGTGCTATCATGTTTGAAATGCTTGTGGGGTATCCACCTTTCTACTCTGATGATCCGATGTCAACTTGTAGGAAGGTAGCCTTTTATGTACCAATCTTTGACTTCATTGCCTGTTGGAACTGCACTAACAACTGCAGTCGGTTTCTATCCGTCTATAATCTTATTTAAATGAGCAAAATGTCTCTTTTCTAATGCCAAAGTACGGGAAAGTTGACATTGTAAACCTTTTGAACAACCTTTACATCCTTTTTCCCGGTAGTTTTAAAGCAATCTGACCAAGATTTACAGAATATAATGATATACATCTTTCTGCCCACTTCTTTTGCCAAGAATTTGAAACATAGGTAGACGATATTGGTTTGTTAATACATTATTATGCGTGCTTATTATCTTATCCGCGTGTAGATTGTAAACTGGAAAATGCATTTGAAGTTTCCTGAAGAAGCGAGGCTTTCATTAGAGGCAAAAGATCTAATCAGCAAACTGCTTTGTAATGTCAACCAAAGGCTGGGTTCAAAAGGCGCAGATGAAATAAAGGTGTTGTATGGTGTGTCCTATTCTACTTCTTGGGTTGTTCAAGTACCAAACTTAAAACGAAGTGACTCACCTTGATTTGTTGCTGTATTAGGCTCATCCTTGGTTTAGAGGGATCGATTGGGATAAAATCTATCAAATGGAAGCCGCATTCATTCCTGAAGTTAACGATGAGTTGGATACTCAAAACTTTGAAAAGTTTGAAGAGGTATGTTAAGTCTATGCATAATTTGGTAAGTATATATGCATGATATATATGTGGACCTTTGTCTTATATGCTTTGTTTTCTGTCATGTTTATGTTTCAGTCTGAACACCAAATCAATAGTTCGGCAAGATCTGGGCCATGGAGAAGGGTAACATCTATAATCTTGTGTGTTCCTTTCTAATACCACATTATAGAAGTGGCAGCATGGGAGGTCGAATGGGTTGGGTAACAGGTCAAATTGGCTTTGGGTTGAAATGGGTCATTTTGTGCGGGTCAATACAGGTCGTGTCAGGTTGAACTCGTCCATAAATACTTTTTGTTCGTTTTAGTTTTTCATAAATAAGTGATATTGTAACTGTAATTACAAAAAATACTGGTACAAAAATACTTTCAATGTATGAACAAAACAGTTTAAGATGCCTTTGTTACATATTGACTTTGGCCGACTTTCAACTTGTTTGACTCAGTCGACCCATTTGACTTTTGGTAATCAGGTATTTAATTTGATCCGCTTGAACATTTTGGGATAAAACAACCCCAAGCCAACCCATTCATTAGTAAATATATTAAAATTTCTACCTCTACCGCGTTATCCAGCTATCCGCACATATATATACATATATGCTGTTGACAGTTATTAAGTCTCATGTTTTTCTCCTCACTTTGTCGGCTCACTTATTCATCTGCAGATGCTTTCATCTAAGGATATGAACTTTGTTGGTTACACATACAAGAACTTTGAGATCGTTAATGATTATCAAGTCCCCGGAATGGGTATGTTTCTCTTCACTTTGTCTGTCTCTCTCATGAACACTCTCACATGCATTTAACGCTGTAAAAATATCTTTTAAGGTCTATGTCCATTTAATGGTTCCGACATATATGATATAACAGGTCGAGTCAGGTTTGGCGAAACTGCCAACACTCTATGGTCCACTTTCATGAATTTTTTAAATAAAAAGTGTTTGAATTCGATTACACAACTGTGTTATCTCCCCTAACTCATGTTCTATAGGCTTTTCACATCTCTTGTAAGTTCTTAAAATGACCCGTCTGGTATCATACTTATTGTTGCAGCTGAACTTAAAAAGAAAACAACCAAGCCAAAGAGACCAACAATCAAGTCATTATTTGGTATGCTTCTTTCTTTATTTAGATTCTTAAATAGCTTAAATGCAACGTTACATTTAGTTGATATCCTTGATTCTACAGAGGAAGGGCCAGAGTCAGACTCAGAGTCATCAGAAACATCTGCAAACGGGTCATTTTCAAATCGGTTCCCACCAAAGGTCTAACTCTCTGAACAACAGAAGTAAAAGGGATCACAAGTTTATTTGGCTAAATATCACTATGAGGCCACTAATCTCCACTTATAATCCGATCAAATCTAGCATCAAAATTGTGGTTTCTGCGATCACTATAAGTTGTCAAAGTATTTACTACAGTAATTTAATTCATACGTTTCACTGTTTTCTTGGCAAAATGGACATGTTTTATTGTTAAGGATGGTTTAAGATACACTGCAAATGGCCATGATACATAGCAATACAGCTGATGTTATAAAAATGTTCTTTTATTTTACAAGATCTAGTCTATGTTTTGAAACATGTGTTGTGCATTGAACACTTGAACTTAAGCACCTTCAGTCTGATGATAGCCAATACACTGAGATATTTTGGTTTTAAGATCATAAGTTTTAGGCCATAAACTAGCAACGAACTTTCACCAACATTTCGTTTTGGTGCGCAAATTTTAAACAAATCTGAGTAAACAAATTTTCATAAAGTGCTTCAATAGGCACATTTTGACGCGTTGTCACATAAAAGTAGTGACACATTTCTTGTTTTTGGTACGACAACACATCAAAATGTGTATATTGGAACATTTTATGAAAGTTTGCTACAGTTGCTCGTATTTTTTAAAATTTACATACCAAAACGGAATATTGGAGAAAGTTCGTTACTATTTTATGCCTAAACCACTAAACCCAAGAACGTGTCATTTAGGCTAAAGCTTATGCTAATATTTTTATTTATGTGTTATAAATAATTCATCAAGTAATCTTTAAGGCTAAGTTTTGCCATCAGTACTTTTGAACTATCTAATTTTTCTTTTGAACTTTTAGCAAAAGTTGGCCGAAAGTTGTCCTAAAACAAAGATGGTAAAATGGATGGGCCGGTGTATTAAGTAAAATGGGCCGGTTTTTTGTTTTTTTATACATTTTCTACGCAATAGAAATTAATTTATTTTTTTTTAACATATAACTATATATAAGAGCTCAAGGTATAATAACTTGAGTTATAAAAAATAAATCCCGCCACATCAGTTTTAACATTTCAATATTAACACGAAAAGAACATATCATAATACCACCTCAACAGCACTTTTTGAGACCCACCTTTAAAAATAATAATAATAATAATAATAATAATAATAAAATACAAATTACAAATGGGGTATGGTAACTTGGGCATAACTTGCGTTCCTCCCAAGTTACTACACTAACTTGAGTTATAACGTCATGTATCGGGGTATGGTAATTTGGGCATAACGTGATACACGTGAGTATAACACGGGATCAAATGTTATGATACCTAGGGTTGAAAATGAATATCAATGATAATATTTCATGGAATTAAGTTTTAGCTTCATGGTCCAAGATGGCTAATAAAGATAAGAGTAAATTGCAGAAATGGTCCTTGTGGTTTACTCAAATTGCAGATTTCATCCCTGATAAAGATAAAAGGTGCTATACCAATGAAAGATGAGACAATGAATAAGATAAAACCGAACCAATATAAGTTCAATATGACATCAAAGAAGAATTTAGATCAAAGTATTCCCTTAGAAACATTGGAAATATGTACTAAGAAAACCTATTTGTTATAACTTATAAATGTAACAGTTTTTCTATTCAGGTTATTTGAAAAGAGCGAAATTTTAACTTAATGCGTTTTAATAGAAGTATTTTGTTAGAAATTTTATAGAAATTTTTTTTCAAATAAAATTGGAATAAATAGTAAGCACCATTTCAAGAAATATATCCAATAACTAATAATCTTATCCTTTGTTTTACGCGTACTACCATCAAGTTGCATTATATTTGCATTTAAGTTTAATGACAGCAAGTTGAAAAGTCATCTTAAAGAGTTGGATACCATCGTATAAATTAAGAAAAAATAAATGAATAGGTTGATTCGGTTACATGATGACATGTGTTAAGTCAAAGGAAACTTGGAGTACAACCATACTCCACCTGTATTTCGTATATTCAGTCACATTTTCCATGCCTTGAATAATCAAATCTGTTTATGTATAGGTGTAGGTGTAATAGTATTATTATTAATATTTAATAATTAGTTAGATAACGAGTTGGGAAACCCGCGCGTTGCCGCGGGGTGTTTTACCAAAGAAGTTTTCCGTCATTTGTGTTGTAGGCGTGTGCAAAAACATTGCTAAACCCGCTAAAATAGTGGCATACATAAAGGGGGAAATGATAATTGCCGCCATAATAGAGTACCACATTGGCTGTTTAAATGTTGTACAAAAAGGCTTAAACATTGTTGTCATAATAGACTACTACCACATTGGCACATTGCTGCAATACAGAAAGGGGTTTGGTACCCATTGGCTGGAATAATAAGACTACCACATTGGCTGTTTAAATGTTGTATAAAAAATAAGTCGCACAGGCAAATATCATCTGCTGTAGAAAGCAGTGTTCCGGATGTTATAGAAAAGGCGATTCACAAATATTGTACAAAACAGATTATTTGTTAGGAACGGTTGTGAACCGTTTAAATATTTACATTGTTGACTTCAAGTTTAGGTTGCCTTGTTCTTTTCACTTGATCTTGTTCTTGGCTTTTCTGCTGCTGGAGCATGAGTTGCAACTGCATAAGTAAGGGAAAGGTAAAAAAAACATATCAGTTAGTATTAAAATTGAAATGATGAACTATTATAATGACATGTTAATATGGAATTTGGTTTTGATGTGTTGCACAGTACTGGAAGTGATTATTTTGTTTTGGGCCTTTTTTTTGTTTTGTTTATTTATTTATTTGCCATTATTCATTCTTAGGATTTTGAGTCATATTTCTTTAGTTTTGTCACAAAAAATTTTCAAAGAAAATGGTGGCGACTCCTAATTTCAGTGAGTTGAAAGTCGCGTGCAACTCTAATAGATTGGAGCACTGCTTTCGTTTCTTATTTATGCAAGATGCGGCTGAGATTCATAAGCGGATAAACGAAGGTTCGAATGCTAAATATGGCTTTAAGAATCCACAAAGATGCACAAACATTGAAGTTTTCTTAAAATTTTGGTGGCTGCTAATGTTCATTAAAAATGTTTCTGCCTATGCGTTTCTTTAGTTCAAATGGGCAATTTTGGGTGCTCCGATGGTTACCGCTTTCTAAGCAGATAAGGGGCTGTTTCTATAGCTAATTAAAGGTTTTTCTCAAACCATAATTGTCAATAGAACTATGACGTGGCCTATGCACGCTAAACTTGACAGACTCATTCAACCCACAAAGCCACTTAATCCAGAATCAACTAATTTGTCACAACTTTTAGCAGCAGAAGCAGTTATCCTAACATGCAGTCTCGTTACCTACTTATCATATTCCAATTAATGCATATCTAATGTGCCTAATAGCCCATTCAAGATTCTACGTTTCATAGAAGTATGAGTTGATTTACCCATTCAAGATTTTACGCAACATGTTTAAAATATGCTGATGACTGTTACAAAAACAAAATAAGGTTGTAAGCAGTTTCTACACACAATTGCAAACACCTCTTAATTTAATCCCCAGATAAGTTATTAAAAAATTAACATAAAACAAAATACAGCAAATTGTTGAATTACATCTTTACTTCAAATTTAATTCCTAATGTTGTGTTAACTTCAATTGTGAAACATGGTTATATCACTCTAAAACATTCCTAAGCAAAGATACCATTTTCTCCGGTAGAATTTATACCTCAATTGTCGACTGTGCAGCTTGAAATATCTCCCCAACAGTTTTCAGTGTGATCTATGGCAAGATGATAAGTTGCAGTTTAATATGGTGACAAACAATACACTATAATTTAAAAATGGTTGCAGTAAACTGATCTTTTTAGATCAATTTTTCACTACTCACTTTCGCGTGGTTCCATGTGATCTTGGTGGTTTTGCAGGCATCGTTCTACGTATGTTGTTTGGTACGGTTCCCTAGGGCTTTCGTGATTCTACAGCCATCGATCTATTGGAGTCATTTGGCTTTGGTGATTCATCATAACGTTCACCCAAAGAAGCTGCACCAAAATGGGAAATAAGGTCATAAAACAGAAGCACATTAAAACACTATCTTTTGCAGCATCTTATAGGCTTATATTAAAGCTAATAACCTCATTTGAAGTATTCTATATGATACAATCATTTCAAAACACTACATCAAACACCCCTAAAACAATATCAGTCGTCTTTATATTAATATTTGCATAACTAAAGCTAACAGAAGATGGTTTAAGAAACTCACCTCTAATATCTGATGCGCCGTTTTCATATTCAGCGCTCCACTTCCTTCAACTTTCACTTCATAACCTTCGATGATTTCCATGTATCCTTATTCCTTAATACCCCCACACAAATCGGGATATGTGCAAACCATAGTTGATATGCCATTCATGACATGCAATATTCTTTGGCCCAAATTTATCAACTGTTGCTATCGACACCAAGGTAGAAAGACATAGAACCGGTCCAGTAAAAGCAGATGGGTATAAAGATGTGTTCCTTTTAAAACTCACACTTTGAAAGTGGAATGTAGTCTTTTGGTTAGCCGTCTCCTAGCAGCCTCATCAAGCTCTTGTGGTCTATTTGTTGCTCCTGCCAAATAGATAAGAAAGGCCAAATATAATTAAAAAATATATATATTAAGTAAAATTGAAAAACAATAATAATCACAACATTTTCTGCTACGCATTTTTGATTACGTTACTGTATTGTTCAAAACAGAAGGCATATAATTTATTTTACATTCGCAAACAGGAGTCATATATGCTATTTTACATTTCTAATGAAACCCTGCATGACTGTACAGAGTGGTACCAAACCATTGTTCAGAAGAGGTGTTAGGGAGAGTGTTATGACTGCATTTTTGGGTTTTGCGTACACTATAAGGGTTACATTTTTTTATGCAAAGGTAGGGTGCTGCATAATTTGTAAAAACTACCTGCTTCAATGAAATGACAAAAGTTATTTGCAGCTCGACACTTTGCTGGTGTTTTGGTGATCTATTATTTTGCTTTAAACGACCACCAAGAAACTCAAAGAGACGACCTTTTAAACTAAATGGATAACTAATGAAAAAACTTGGCCATCGCTTTTATTTTCGCTGCTGTTGCGGCAATCTGGAAATGAATTACCAAATAAGGTGGGTTTGGCATTGTGATTTAAATTACATCTGCAAATGTCGACCCTTTTCACCCGTGTTTCCTTTGACAACAGCCTTTTTTTACCCGTTTACCAAGATTCTTATATTGGCCCAACGATTGATTTATTTTATGGCATATGCAACTAATATTTTCTAAACGAATATACTGCAACAACAGTTAAATTTATACCTGTAAAACGTTGCATTACGTAAAGGATCGAAAAACAACGTTGACTGTATAGGAAGGTCTTCCACGGGACGCGAAAACAGGTAACTAAGATTTATTCCCTCTGAAAGACAAAATTCTAAAAGTAGTCAATAGTCACTTTCATCTATTGCGAACTTGATATCAACACATCACTATTCACAGGTCAATAAATTAACTGTTTTTCTGTCAGTTTCAGAGTAATCGCATGAAAACTAATTCCATTATCTAATCCCATTTTAATTCTTAAATAATCAGAATTCGATTAACACGATAAATTATTTAGTTATTAAAAAGATCAAAATGTTAACGTAAATCTGAACACTTAAGGGGTGTTTGGAATTGCGCGTAGTCACCTTATACTTACAAAGCGTTTACCGACATCATTGATATGATTCCTCTTTGAATTGAAATTAAGAAATTGCCGCATACTACCAACCCCTAACACGGGCTTCGGTACCTTCAACCGTGGTGGATGCAAACTGAGAATCCAACCATGATCACTTCAAAAAGACGATGCAATAGATGATCAAGAAAAAGATTCAATAACGACTTCAACAAAACAAACCTTAATCGGGTTTTATATGTTTTCACAAACGATGTCAGGCCACCATCGAGACACATGTCAACTTGGATTATCTTATTTCTATCTTTAGACTCCTAACCGACGATGCCGCTATGTGCCAACCTGTTGCCTGAAAAAAAAATCACATAACAGACATGAGAACAGGCCCCACAAAGTGAGAAGACCTGTGGCGCTAGTTTTTTTTGCAGGCGTGCAAACCGGAAAATCACACGGTCGAGCTACATCTGCTGGGCCACATTAAAAAGTGTACGAACATCAACTAAAAAACTGATAACTTAGCAGATTTCTATATCTGAAATCAATATGAAAAAGTGCGAACCCGAAAAAGTTAAAAGACTACATACCTTCTACCACAGCCTTCTCTACACCGAAGTTGGTCTGTCTTCTTGTGCGACCACTTGCTTGCCTTCAATTGCAGCAATAAATTCCCACCCAAAAGTAAGACCTGTAATGGACACATCATCCAGTACCCTGTTGAAATTCGTAGCCATCTGTCTCAGTTTTTTCTTTAACTCCCTACTACTAACAGCCTCAACTTAAATGGTCTAATTGAGTATACTAACAAAAGCCATTTCACCATATTTTGACATGGTTTCAGGTTAAGTAGCTTACCCTGCCACTATGTGCACAACTGAGGTCTGATCTGAGACAGCGAGACTCGTCACACAAACCCTCGGTCCACAAATGAGATGCTGCAAGATTCATCAGCTTGCAGTCAGGGGTATGTTACTTCACTAAGTAAGTAGTTTTATATGGATTTATACATAGCCTAAATCACTTTTACACCTGAATTAAATGCATGAAATCAATTTTACAGACATTTCATGTGAAGTATATACCATAACTATTGCATAACAAAAAATATTAAAAAAAAAAAAGTATTGTTAAGCATATTAACCTGGTGCATTGCTTCAAACACTTCATCCTCTGCACATGGGGTTGATGAATGATTGATAGATAGACTCTAATCACACGGTCCCATTTGAATGCAGAGTTGCTCGTTTTCAAACCAATTGGTATTATATCCAACAATGTTATCATGATATCCTGCAAAAACATTCAGGGATCTCTGTTTAAGTAAGTATTTATCAAGGGAGCCAATGGAGTATTAAAAAGTATTTTCCATTACTCACCTAATGCCGCTAAAGGCTGTACTTCCGTTAAACTTTTTTTCCCTGAAGCATTCCCCCTAAACCATGATCCTGAACCAAACCTCTGAACCAACACATTATGAATTTCACCAATTCCTGTAACATAGAAGAATATATCAATATAGAACATTCTCATTCGCAATTTAGGTTATTAAACGGCCGTTTCAGATGCCCAAAAAATATGAAAACAACATAAATCTAGGAGAATGCACATACAGAAGCAAACTTATAATACCTTTGAATAATCTTCACTCCTCAGATAAACCATGATTATTAGCAAACTATGGTTTCATACATTATTTAAGAAAAACAAAAAATGGAATATTATTTAAAAAGACCAGTGGAATAGGACCTGTGAAAGAAAAAACACCGGCAAATTACATTCCATCACACACCTCATTCCGGCATATTACGACACAGGTAAGGCTCAGACAGATGGTTTGAGAAAGCAGGCGCACTCGCCATGGTTGCAACCCTAGGAGGTTACGTTCCAACAGGCGGCCGCTCTGGACTTTAAACAACCCCATCCAGACTCATCATAGCCAACTGTTTTTTGTGACTGCACAGATTGCACACCAGCAAGGCGGAACCACAGAGACAAATAACACATACAATCGATGGCAAATTACGGATCGATAGGCAATCAAATAAGCATGCCATCTAGACGACACATTCATTAAAAAGTGTCAATATCACTGTACCAAAGGCTCAGAAAGGCAATCGAATAAAGAGGATACATCAGCCATGGCTGCAACGATTATAAGCTGCCCCGCCAAGATGAAGACAATCTCACCTTTACCGAACCAATACAAAGCATAGGAATACCAATATTGAATTGCAACCCCAAATTGGTGCCTCCACACTTGGGAGATCCAGCTACAGTTGCCTGTGTGTTGGGCGCACAGGAATGCCAATAGTAAATACCAGCACAATGAATGTGATTAATGCATCAATAAACAAAGCATGATATGAGTTGTGGTAGGGGATAAAATGGTATGCGACCCGCCATGGCTGCAAGCACAATGATGTGCTGCCCTGCCAAGATACGGGCCGATTTTACCCACCACAATCCGTCCACCCCAAACGCAACAGTGTCGTGATTGGCGAACAACACCGCAAACGTTCCACCTTTTCTTAGCCGCCATGGCTGCAAACAACACTACTGTGGTGCTGCAGCGCCAAGGTGCGGGCAACAATCATCCACCACAATGAATGTGATTAAAGCATCAATAAACCGAGCATCATAACAGCTGTGGTAGGGGATGAATGTGATCAATGCCCTACCAAGATATTGCCGCTCTCAGACCTCAAACAACTTCGGTAACATAACTTACAACCAAACGAAACGGGCATGATTGAGTTATTGTAAACACCCCGCGAAGAAATAGCTGTTCTCACAAACCTATTTCCTTAGCGATACCTACAACACCAATTTGAAAAACCAAATTAGAGACGAAACCATCCAACCTCATCACAGGCAACATTAACATAAGAAACCAAACATGAATCAACCAAAAAATACATCTTTATGTTACGACCTGAGCCCAAACTTATCACAGACTTACATGATAACTTGGGACGCATTTTTTTAACCTCATAACCAATATTGTAACTTAATACAGGAGTAATACCTATGGGTTCATAGAACATGGTAAATCTTAAGGCGCAACCCTAGAAACTGAAAACCCTAATCTAATTTAATGGAGTACAACAGTCACGGCAAACACAATTAAATCAATTAGAACCCTAAATAAATAAAATCCATTTATCTCAAAACCCTAACCTACTTACTTAGCAGAGAATACACAAATAGAATACTACTAAACTAACACAAATCACACACCAAACGTGAATCACACATAAACCCAGAAAGAAAAAAAAAATAAAATAAAAAATAAATAAATAAAAGGAAATCCAAACCTTATCACAACGCAAAGCCTATTTTTTGTAGCTCTGTTATGCACACAGTGTTTCAAGATAAGGCATCCCAAAAATATAGGTGAAAAAAGGGCTGGACAACAACTATAACACATGGACCATTTGTGCACCACAAATGCAATAAAAAATTAATTTCACTATTGAAATTCCTGTAGCTCCCCTCACAGGCAACTGTAGTTGCAACCGGGGTAGATGTGTCGGTTCGGGGCATCCTTGGAAAAGGCTGGGTTCGGTCACCGGAGGTGCAGCAATCGGATCCCTCCCTAAAGCGTGACATGTGAGAGAGAGACAACAGTGTCGGGTTTTATTATACCCATTTTCCCTTATTGGGTCGGGCTGGAGCAACCGGGGGAGAGAAAGTGGGCTAAAGTAGCCCAAGGAATAGGATAATAGTATAATTAGTGTTTTCAGATAAATTGAACGATACTCTGCATAATGGCGATGTAGAGTGGCGAATAGTTGTACATGAATATGCGACTTTGGAGATTAGGATTTTTTAAGTTTGTCTCTCATGTTTTGTAATGTTGAACCAATTAAATTAAAGAAAACTAAATAGTGAGGTCATCATTTAATAAAATATGAGACTTATTACTAGTAAATTGTTTTATCTCACAACATGTTAACATGAGAAGAACATGATATACTTGAAAATGAGAGGACGTGAATTTGGTGTGACCTTTACTAAATCCTCAACGGTTTTAATTTTAATCATTGTAGAAATAAAAAATTTATGAGTTGGTTCAAAAATGATAAAGGTTTGAAAATTAAAATATATTTAAAATATTAAGTTATAGCATACGCTATTACCTTTTGTTTTATCAAGGGTATATTGATAATTTTTTAATTCTCATTTTTTAAAATTTTTAAAAAGTGTATTTTTCTTTATATGTCGTAAAGATAAAAATTAAACTCGCTGCAATGGTGACTAGATTAATGATTAATCGTTGTCCACTCAGATTCACATTATTATTTACTCTTTCATTAATAAACCATCAAACATTTGTTCATTCACACATAAAGAAAGGCCTTCTTGTAAGAGTAATAAAAGGCTAGTTTCCAGATCATTTCAAAAGTTGTTGCTTAATACGTGAAAGGCTGGGCTGTATTAATGCACAACGTTTTGGTAGTGACCACGCGTGAAAAATCATGCCATTGTGGCTGGCCTCATAGCGAGAAGCTTTTTATAAAGTGTAACTTATGTTCCCAAATGTATTTTTATGGTAACATTACTTCTTATATTTTTTGGTCATTGTTTGTATAAAGGGAAAAAAAAAAGAAAAAGAAAAAAGAAGAAGATACAAGTAGAATAATAATAATAATTACATGAAAAATCGTCCGAGTTATTTCTATATTTAGGTATGTGTTGCTCGAGCCTCCTATGTCTGGTATCCGCTCCTCACTGAATCCACCCCACCACTTAATAGTCCAAGCCACCCTCTTATATTCCTTATGCCATGGAGTAAAGTCATTCAAGTAAGATAGTTTCGAATCACTCTCCAATAAAAATCCGATGATAAAAGTTATGAAGTAAACCTAACACCAATTTAGAATCTATTAACATCCAATTAACAATTTAATTATTCGGTTGTACTAACTCTTGATAGGCGCAAACAACTCTGAAGTGACCGCATCAACTTCTAAAAAAGGAGGGTTTACCTGGTTTGAATTTGTGTGACAGTGAGTTCAAATTTAATGAATTAGTCGGCTAAAAGATCGAAAACCATGATTATCTCAGGAATAAAAAAGACCTATTCCGTCTTACCAACTCGAATCAAAATTTACACGCTTCTAATCATTGAGTAAACAAATTTAGGAACACAATTAGAAAGGGTGATTAAAGGTGAGAGCTTGGATAGTTGGATGTAAGGACATCTCAAGTTCCAATTTTCGTAAGTTGCACTTTTTCTAGGTGCCGATTAACCTTTCTCAAAGGTCTAGCCTCATGTAATGAGCACCTGTTCATTAGCAAGGAGTTGAGATTGAACGCATAACTTATTTTTTTAAAAGCCCTTCATTACCGATAACTAAACATTTACAATGAAAAAATGATAATCATTGAGGCAATTCTCCAATGGTTATACCGACATATTGTTGACAAGTACTTGTTAGCGAAATTTAGGTTTTACCTTTCCGTCAATGAATTGTAAACAACTACTTATTTTCGAAATTTACATGTCATTTCGTGAAAATTCGCCTACTCATCAATAATATAAAAATTAAAAAGTTTATGCAAATAGTGGGGAGCCCAAGTGGAATGATGGTATCACGTTTGAGTAAAAAGATTGATTCAAGATACGACCAAAACGTGTTAGGCGGTCAAGGAAAGTTACTCACTAATCATTTCAATTAAATAACAATTTCTTATGTTATTAATAGCTAATTATTTTATTGTCCATAACAAAATAAATAAATAATTTAATCACCACCTCCTTTCATCCTCCTCCTCACAATCCTTCCTTTAACTTTATTTTATATCCACCACTAATATGAATTTACGAAAACTTATATAATTATTTTTTTATACAATGTTTGTCTAAGGTTTGTTTATTTATTTATTATTTTTTTAAGGTAACATAACATTAAGAACCCGAAAAGATGATAAATTTTAGCTTGTATTTTACAAGTTCATATTCTTGTTTGTTTTATAAATTTATCATAATCTAAATATAAAAAATAGAGCATTAAAATAAATGAATGCTATTTTTATATTTAAATTAGTATTTTTTATGTATAAAATACACAACATTTTATTTATTTATTTATTTATTTATTTTTATCTAGAAAGGTCAAATATATATAAAAAAATTATATTAATATAAAATGTATAGAAAAACTTTATTATAAATTCTTTTACTTTAGAATATATATGTCTTTTGAATAACTCCATGCAGTTAAAGCAAGTTATACACTAAACATTTATCTTTCACATTTGTTACCTTTTAAATAATACTTAAAAAAAACATTTAACGTTAACGAATTAGTTATCTTTATCATAAAACAAACAATTATTGTTAATTGCTAAGTACTTCTTTAGTACAACTAGCTAGTTTTATAAAATATAATTACAAAGCATATTAGCTAGTAGTTTAAAAGCTTAAACCACAAAGTAACACATATAAAAAAAATATCATCTTTATCTTTATTTTTCCATCTACTTCCTCAATCTTAGCTAATTTGTCCCCTATCTCATTTTTTATATCATCATTATTCATAAAGGGTGTTACAGTACTTATCAAGTTTGTTGTACCTTTATTACTTAAACATCTGTTTTTAAGCCTTCATTTCCAAAACTAAAATCTGGGTTTTGTTTATCATCAAGAATCTTGATTTGGGTATCTCTTAAATTTGTAATTTGTATAGAGGTTCAGTTTTTGGGTACTTTTTGTAATTTGTATAGTGTATTTTGGTTTTGAAATAATCAAATAGGGTTTAATTTTTTTATAAAATCCTAATTTGAGGTTAAAAAATAAGGTTCAGAGCTGATTTTTAAAAAAGCTAAATATGGAAAGTATTGTTGGTGGGAAGTTTAAACTTGGAAGGAAAATAGGGAGTGGATCATTTGGTGAACTTTATTTAGGTAAGTAGTATTTATGTGAGTTACTATAATTATTTATTTATTTATTTTTTGTTGGATTGTTTAGTAGTTAATATGATATTTGTTTGATGATATGCAGGTGTTAATCTTCAAACTGGGGAAGAAGTTGCTATTAAGCTGGTATTAAACTTTTTTTTCCCTCCTGATATATGATGATTTTGAAGTTTATAATTATTTGATTATTTATTGATAGACTAATTAAGGGAGTAATCTTAAACCATAGTTTATATTATTTTTGGTAGATCATAAGCCATATTCATGAAGATATATTTGATACCTAGCAGTTTTAATCAACTTTGCTTATTGTAAAAGTCGACTTTTTTTTCTTTATATTTTTGGTTGCAGTTCTTAGTTTTTTATAGTATGTTTGAACTTTGAAAATATAATTTCTGTTGCAGTTCTTAGTTTTGTATAGTATAATTTTATTAATAGTGAAGCAAGTATATGAAAACATGCCCATGGTTATTTTCGTGAAGTTAAAATGGTATCAAGTTACTTGTGGATTCATGAACGCGTACAAATTGATTATGAAGTTTATGTTTGGGGGCAGAAATTATAGTTTAGGATCTTATAGTAGTGTTTCGTTATTATCATTATTCTGTTGTTCTCTTAGGAGTCTTAGGCAATCTTGTATCTCCGTTGTTGAGTAATTAAAAAAAAAAAAAAACNATGATCTTATATCTTATTATTAATTGCGGAGTACATCTTTAGTACAACTAGCTAGTTTTATAAAATATAATTAGAAAGCATATTAGCTAGTTTAAAAGCTTAAACCACAAAGTAACACATATAAAAAAAATATCATCTTTATCTTTATTTTTCCATCTACTTCCTCAATCTTAGCTAATTTGTCCCCTATCACATTTTTTATATCATCATTATTCATAAAGGGTGTTACGGTACTTATCAAGTTTGTACCTTTATTACTTAAACATCTGTTTTTAAGCCTTCATTTCCGAAACTAAAATCTGGGTTTTGTTTATCATCAAGAATCTTGATTTGGGTATCTCTTAAATTTGTAATTTGTATAGAGTTTCAGTTTTTGGGTACTTTTTGTAATTTGTATAGTGTATTTGGTTTTGAAATAATCAAGTAGGGTTTAATTTTTTTTATAAAATCCTAACTTGAGGTTAAAAAATAAGGTTTAGAGCTGATTTTTAAGAAAGCTAAATATGGAAAGTATTGTTGGTGGGAAGTTTAAACTTGGAAGGAAAATAGGGAGTGGATCATTTGGTGAACTTTATTTAGGTAAGTAGTATTTATGTGAGTTACTATAATTATTTATTTATTTATTTTTTGTTGGATTTTTTAGTAGTTAATATGATATTTGTTTGATGATATGCAGGTGTTAATCTTCAAACTGGGGAAGAAGTTGCTATTAAGCTGGTATTAAACTTTTTTTTTTTCCCTCCTGATATATGATGATTTTGAAGTTTATAATTATTTGATTATTTATTGATAGACTAATTAAGGGAGTAATCTTAAACCATAGTTTATATTATTTTTGGTAGATCATAAGCCATATTCATGAAGATATATTTGATACCTAGCAGTTTTAATCAACTTTGCTTATTGTAAAAGTCGACTTTTTTTTCTTTATATTTTTGGTTGCAGTTCTTAGTTTTTTATAGTATGGTTTGAACTTTGAAAATATAATTTCTGTTGCAGTTCTTAGTTTTGTATAGTATAATTTTATTAATAGTGAAGCAAGTATATGAAAACATGCCCATGGTTATTTTCGTGAAGTTAAAATGGTATCAAGTTACTTGTGGATTCATGAACGCGTACAAATTGATTATGAAGTTTATGTTTGGGGGCAGAAATTATAGTTTAGGATCTTATAGTAGTGTTTCGTTATTATCATTATTCTGTTGTTCTCTTAGGAGTCTTAGGCAATCTTGTATCTCCGTCAGGGCCGGCTTTGAGGGTGTGCAAGATGAGCGACCGCTCAGGGCCCCAAAATTTGTCTCGTTAATAATTATATGTGTGTGTACACATATTTTTTACGAAGAAAAAGATATTTAGAAGAGAAAATATCTTAAATGAGTAATATGTTAGAATGATTAGATAATTAATTGCATTATATCTTATAAATGGTAACACTTTATTTATAACATTTTTCTCGAAATGCCTCATTATGTAATTTCGTACAGGGCCCTCAAAATTTTTATCAAATCATGGGACGGCCCTGATCTCCGTTGTTGAGTAATTAAAAAAAAAACTAATTATGACTTGAAATCACATTTGAAGTAGAAAGAAAAAATAAAGCCAATCTTTTATAGAAGAGTAAAAATGAAATAAGACAGTTATCGATCGATCTACTACCTATTCCTTAATGAATAGGTTGTGGTAATAGCACTTTACTCTTTAGACGGTTTTTAACTTCTTTTATTATCCTGTCCCTCTTGATGATAATTCTAAATTATTTTTTGTTCCTACACACTTCAGGAATCTGTCAAAACGAAGCATCCTCAACTTCATTATGAATCAAAAGTATATATGCTTCTCCAAGGAGGAAGTGAGTCTCTCACTCCCTGTTTATGTTCATATATCACCAATAGTCCAATACTGTATAGAAGCAGATATCTAAGCACATGCTTTTTTCCGCATCTTATCACTCGTTCTGTGAACTATAGTATTTATTTTGGTGTTCATGCAAGAACCGTATGAAAAGCCAAGCTGCTCAAAACTCTGACATAATATCTGATAAATTTTTAATGAAGCCGGAATACCGAACCTTAAGTGGTTTGGAGTCGAGGGAGAGTATAATATCATGGTTATTGACCTTCTTGGACCAAGCCTTGAAGACCTTTTCAACTATTGTAATAGAAAGTTAAGCTTGAAGACAGTTTTAATGCTTGCTGATCAGTTAGTAAGTGCTCATAAACATTCGATGTCATAAAAGATTTTTTTTTTAATATCAAAACTGTTATTCATTTATTTCAACTTTTGCAGATAAATAGAGTTGAGTACATGCATGCAAGGGGTTTTCTTCATCGTGATATAAAGCCAGATAACTTCTTAATGGGCTTGGGCCGCAAAGCAAATCAGGTAGTTATTCGGCTTATTGATAGGGGTCAAATGAGGAAATTAGTATGATTTAGCTAAAAATTAAACGGGTCAAATGGGTCGAACCATGTAAAAGTGGCCTACTATATGCTCAAATGTCATATACTTGGTAGCATCTCATGAGTAGTAACTAGTAAGTAAATAGAAATGGATCTTTTAAATAGGACAGCTAAAACCTTGGTTGGTCAATGAAACCTGACTCAACCAAAATTTTTTCCGTCTTCACCGGTTACCCTAAAATGTGCCTGTTTTAATACGCAATTTGAGTGACTGATAACTAAAATTTTTGATCTTATTTGCTTTAGAATGTATGATTTTAAATTGCTTCCTGATGGCTTTTGTTTAAAGACTTGCATGTTAAGAGTTGAAATTCAAACTTGACTTTAGCAGAATACTCATTCCCATTATTTTGACAGGTGTACGTCATCGATTTCGGTCTTGCTAAAAAATATAGGGACCTCCAAACTCATAAACATATACCATACAGGTAAATACGTTTTATTAAATCTTTTTACTTTTTGCAAGTATAGTATGTCTTATCTTCTTTTAGGCGAATAAATCATATCATGGTAAAAAAATTGGATGGGTCAAAAAACGGTTCGGATTTTCCGGCCGACACCTTTTGTATGTTATTTGCTTTAGTTTCATAACTGACTAATGTAATTATGATCAAATGACTTTTACGATATATGTTTATATGAACTGGTTTAATTTTTTTTAGGGAAAACAAGAATCTCACAGGTACCGCTCGTTACGCCAGTGTCAACACACACCTTGGTGTTGGTGAGTTGTTGATCACAATTACTATACTTTGAACAAAGTTTTTGGTAGAATATAATAATGAAATCAATCTATTACGCTGCAGAACAAAGTAGACGAGATGATCTTGAATCTCTTGGTTACGTTCTCATGTATTTCCTAAGAGGAAGCCTTCCATGGCAAGGACTTAGAGCAGGAAACAAGAAACAAAAATACGACAAAATAAGTGAAAAGAAGATGTTGACTCCAATAGAGGTACCACTATTAACCAATTTTTGGCTACAGAATGTGATTTAAATGCAGACAAAGCCATCTGTTAAGATGAAAAAATAGTTCAATTTCTTAAGTGCAAAAAATGAAAAAGTTCATTGGTTTGCAATAACATTAAAATAAATTTTGCTGAACAGGTGTTATGTAAATCCTACCCATCGGAGTTTACATCATACTTCCATTACTGTCGGTCACTGAGATTTGAAGACAAACCCGACTATTCGTATTTGAAGAGGCTTTTCCGAGACCTATTTATTCGTGAAGGTCAAATTTGAACATAGACCTATAAATTTGAGTGCACAGATACTTTCACTCTAAATCCCAGTATCTCACATAGTTTGTTAAATTACAGGCTATCAATTCGACTATGTATTTGATTGGACCATACTGAAATACCCTCAAATTGGTGCCACCTCCAGAGGACGAGTGAGTGCAAAATTTATGATTGTTTTTTTTATGTTTGACGTTTTCTATTTCATTTCATAAATGTTTTATATATTTTGATCACGTGTATCGTTTGTATATATATTTATCACCTTTTACGACATATTATTTAAGATTGTCTGCCTTTTTTGTTGCAGCTTCAAGGCGTGAATGCGAGTATTAACACGGGAACACCTGCCGAAAAGCTGGGAAGAACCTCAGGTATCAAGTTATAACGAATTAAACCACGTGCTACCAGTAATTCCAAAGTTATTTGAAGTTAACAGCTGCAGCTTCTTTTGTGCAGCTGGTCAGGATATCCGTGATAGATTTTCGGGTGCATTTACTAGAAGAAACTCTTCTAGTGGTGGCCCACACGAACATTCAAGAAACAAGATTTCCTATGTTGTACCTTCGTCCAAGGATGTGGTATTTATAAATCTCTAGTCACTTCTCTTTTTGAAATTGTTATCATTTTGACCTTTTAGAAGTCAAAAGCTGACTTTGACTTGCAATTTCTCAATCTGCAGCAACCTGGTTCCGAAAGACCCCGATCTTCGTCTAGGCGTGCGCCATTTACTTCAGGCATCAGCGGCAGACCGAGCTCCTCAGTGGAAGCAACCGAAGGCCGATTAACTCGTAATGTGTCAACCAGTGGGGGCCGTTTTGTGACTACTCAAAGAGTCCAATCAGGCTATGACACCAAGCCGTCAGGTTTTTCTAGTACTGTAAAGGGTGGCCACGAAGATCCTCTTCGCAGCTTTGAGTACCTTTCGATTAGGAAGTGAAAGAATCACCATTTTATTCAATTAACTTTTATATCTTGCAAAATGGACAATCAGGCGTTTTACCCTAACACAAACGTGAATTTCGTGTTATGGGAATGTTATATAAGCATTACACTTGGGGCATCTTGTATAATCAAACAAAAAATATACTACTTATTTACCTTCGCATTTTTCAGGCAAGCATTAAAATGAGTCGTTACGAAGTTTTGGTGCCGTTAGCGTTGTGCTTATAGTTATGACAGTCGTATGAGTGAAGATTTAGTTGTAACCTTGGATATTGACATATCTAAGATTTCTGTATGCATCTTAATCTGTAGATTTGGACCAGTTTGTTAACAACCATAGCAAATTACGTCGCGTATTTGTTTGCTTAATTAGATTCTTTGTACTATAGTATGCCGTATTGGTATATTTAGGGCTTTCGTATATGTTGCGTCGTTATATGTCAATCATCTATAGCATGATGACATACTGGAGATAGTTTAACGTGTGAAAGGCGTTGTATTAGTTATCAATGCGCCAATTATGATCTGGTTGATGGGTTATGCACTTATGCGGCGATATTCTATGAAAAATAACTAAAGAACTTCAATTTTATGATGTACAGACTCTCTTACTCAACATGATCATTATAAAGCTTAAGAGTTTCACGACAAGATCTTTATTATTATTTTTCTTAATAGATCTTCGTTTCTTACATGTCACATATCAAATTACGAGTCGTTATGAGTTGCCTTGCGTTAAACAGAATCACATTGTTTTTGTGTTACTCATTGCTAATAAGCATAAAACATCTTCACATTTAGCTTTTGATTATTTTGCGTTAACTTTATTATACGGAATGTAAAGAACAATGATTCTTACGGTTTTGCAGTTATACGAATCACATTTTTCTTGGTAGCGACTGAAATCCTGTCACTTTTATACTCGTCTTTCCATAATACAACGCCACCCTCTCCCTCATGCCTCGCACCCTCTACCACCACCTTTTTTTGTATATAAGAAACTGCCCATTAATTAACAAAGATTCACATCAAACTCTTTCTATCTAGCACTCTTGAAAATGGACCCTAACAAACAGATAAGATGCCCCCGTTGTTGCCAAATCTGCCAAGGTTATGGCAAGTTTATGGACCATTTGGAACGACACAAGGATGGTTCATGGAACGGTTGGAACCTTGACATGAGTGTTGCATTGGTTCAAGCACGGCCTCCAGGAACCTTACCACCCCAGACGTTGAATTTGTATCCTGCTCCACCAAGTGTGTCAGCTCACACTAGCTCCGTCAACTGTGCTAGCATTTTCAAAGAAACTGCAAATCAGAAAGAAGAAGCTTCAACAAGTCTTCGTTTGGGTTATCGTCCTGAATGATCACTTGTGTTTGGATCATTAAGTTATCGTCTTTTTATGAGTTGTTTTGTTTAAAACTTATGGTATGCATGTCTATTAGACCTTGATTTCCTATTTAAGTCGTGTATCTTTGAACTTTTCATATATGGTTCTCATGAATAAATGTGTTTATCGCTTTGGTACTTCAAGATTTATCTGTTAGATAATTATATCATTGTCTTTATTTTTTTATTTCTTCATTTTGTGTCTCTAAAGAGATTTATGGTTACATATTAATTGTACACGCAATATATATGCAACTCTTTCGTTCTTAGCCCATATCCAAACAAACCATTGTATACAAACTATATTATTTTCTCCATATTTAAAAGATGGAGGATCAAAACTCATCTCCAACTGTCCTTCATATTTGAAAAAAACTTTGAAGTATTGATCAAAATCTTCCATGTTTAGATGATTGCTATTCGTCCTCCAAACAAATTATTATCACTTTTTAAAATCATTTGATTTTTTATTGGACCATTATTTGATTTTATAGATTAACTCAATACTAAATATGTTTGAAGTTGAAGTTTGGAAGACATGATTGGAGATTAATTGTTTTTAAGAGGAAAATTCAAATGCATACTCGTATTTTGGTGCATACCAAGGGACAAATCCCCACCATCCATCTATTTTAATTTAATAGTGGGGATTAACCTAAGATATAAATGGGGAAACATAAATCCATGTTTTTTTCTCTCCTTTTTCTTTGTCTTTTTTATTATTAATTAATTTATTTATTTTTATTTTTTTTAAATCTTAACCCTACGTAGTTTTTGTTGTTTATTTTTTTTTGTTTTTTTTGATTCTTTTTTTTTGTGTTTTTGTGTCTTTTTTTTTTTTTTTTTTTTTTTTTTTTTTTTTTTTTTTTTTTTTCGCGTTGTAATTCACGTTTTTCTTCTAATAAACGTTTTTTTTCGCTTTCATACATTTTCGTCTCTTTTCATACGTTTTCATTCATTTCTAACGTTTTTGTTTGTTTTCGTACGTTTTCGCCCCGTTTTCATANTTTTCATATGTTTTCTTACATTTTCGTTCGTTTTCATACGTTTTCGTCAGTTTTCATACGTTTTTTTCGTTTTAATACATTATCGTCAGTTTTCTTTCGTTTTCGTCCATTTTTCATACATCTTCGTCCGTTTTCAGACGTGTTTTTACGCTTTCATACGTTTTCGTTAGTTTTCATACATATTCGTCCGTTTTCTTACGTTTTCGTTCGTTTTCATACGTTTTCATTCATTTTCATCCGTTTTCTTTCGTTTTCGTTCATTTTTCAAACTTTTTTGTCCTTTTCATACATGTTTTTACTCTTTCATACGTTTTCTTCTGTTTTCTTACATTTTCGTTCATTTTCTTACATTTCTGTCCGTTTTTTCATTCGTTTTCGTTCGTTTTTAAATGTTTTTGGCAATTTTCAAACGTTTATATGTTTCTAAATATCACAAGTGATATTCTGAATATCACAAATTATATTCTGAATATCACAAGTGATATTCTAAATATCACAAGTTATATTCTGAATATCACAAGTGATATTCTGTGATATTCAGAATATCACAAGTGATATTTTGAATATCACAAATGATATTCTGAATATCACAAGTGATATTCAGATATCACAAGTGATTTTACGTGATATGGAGAATATCACAAGTGATACTATGAGTACCACAAATGATATTCTGGATATAATAAGTAATATTCTGCGATATTCAAAGTATCACAAGTGATATACTGAATATTATAAGTGATTTTCTGAATTTGACAAGCGATTTTAAAAAATGTTTTGTAACATGAAAATCACAAGTGATATTCAGAAAATCACAAATGATAGATATTCAAAAAATCACAAGTGATATTTAGAATATCACCATTGATATTCAGAAAAACACAAATGATATTCTAAATATCATTTGTGATATTCGGAAACGTATAAAAACGGACGAAAAAATAAAAAAATCACAGAAAATCACTTGTGAATATCACAAGTAATACTATGAGTACCACAAATGATATTCTGGATATTATAAGTAATATTCTGTGATATACACAAAGTATCACAAGTGATATTCTGAATATAATAAGTGATTTTTTGAATTTGACAAGTGATTTTCAACAAATATTTTGTAACATGAAAATCACAAGTGATATTCAGAAAATCACAAGTGATATTCAGAAAATCACAAGTGATATTTATAATATCACCATTGATATTCTGAAAAACACAAGTGATATTCTAAATATCATTTGTGATATTCGGAAACGTATAAAAACGGACGAAAACGTAAAAAAAAAGACTAATACGTATGAAAATGGACGAAAACATAAGAAAATCACAAAAAATCACTTGTGATTTTCTGAATATCACAAGTGATATTCTGAATATTACAAGTGATATTCTGTGATATTCAGAATATCACAAGTGATATTCTGAATATCATAAGTAATTTTCTGTGATATGGAGAATATCACAAGTGATACTATGAGTAGCACAAATGATATTCTAGATATTAAATTTTCTGTGATATTCAAAGTATCACAAGTGATATTATGAATATTATAAGTGATTTTCTGAATTTGACAAGTGATTTTCAACAAATATTTTGTAACAAGAAAATCACAAGTGATATTCAGAAAATCACAAGTGATAGATATTCAGAAAATCACAAGTGATCTTTAGAATATAACCACTGCTATTCAGAAAAACACAAGTGATATTCTGAATATCAATTGTGATATTCGGAAACGTATAAAAACAAACAAAAACATAAAAAAATGGACTAATATGTATGAAAACGGACGAAAACATAAGAAAATCACAGAAAATCACTTGTGAATATGACAAGTGAAATTCAGAATATCACAAGTGATATTCTGAATATCACAAATGATATTCTGAATATCACAAGTGATTCTCTGTGATATGGAGAATATCACAAGTGACACTATGAGTACCACAAATGATATTCTTGATATTATAAGTAATATTATGTGATATACAAAGTCTCACAAGTGATATTCTGAATATCAGAAGTGATTTTCTGAATTTGACAAGTGATTTTCAACAAATGTTTTGTAACATGAAAATCACAAGTGATATTCAGAAAATCACAAGTGATATTTAGAATATCACCATTGATATTCAGAAAAACACAAGTGATATTCTGAATATCATTTGTGATATTCAGAAACGTATAAAAACGGACGAAAACGTAAAAAAATAGACTAATACGTATGAAAACGGACGAAGTATGAAAACGGACGAAAACATAAGAAAATCACAAAAAATCACTTTTGATTTTCTGAATAGCACAAGTGATATTCTAAAGATCACAAGTTATATTCTGAATATCACAAGTGATATTTCCGTGATATTCAAAATATCACAAGTGATATTCAGAATATCACAAGTGATATTCTGAATATCACAAGTGATTTTCTGTGATATGGAGAATATCACAAGTGATACTATGAGTACCACAAATGATATTCTGGATATTATAAGTAATATTCTGTGATATTCAAAGTATCACAAGTGATATTCTGAAT
>LBNU01028668.1:54551-82671 GCA_014162995.1 Artemisia annua | reverse complement strand
TTATGAGCTATTCATCAGATTCAAGATCTGATAATGCATCTCTTTAGTTAGTAGGTTCACTATGATCCTCCAACTTATGTCCCTTAACATTGATATAAAAACTATATCATTCAGGTGCTAGGGGTATCCTTGCGGATTTATGAATGAGAGATATCAATCTATGGTTTAACATATGCATGTTCAACCTTAGTATGACATTAGCAAGTGTACTCAGAAGGTTGTGTATTTAGCTCTTGAATAACTTCAAGATCTACAGGTGCTCCCACTTGCTTTTGTAAGTGGGGACTAATCTCCAAGTACTCAGCATCTTGATTAACAATAAATTGTTTTCAAGTGGGACATCCAAAATACATCGTTAGTTCTTGACTCTAGTTTGTTAATTACTTTTTCTTAGATACTTAACAAATTCAGAACTTCAATCAAGACATAATGGGATTCATCCCATGCCATAATACAATGGAGTCTTAAATTCCTTCTGGGTTTGAACGATATTGAGTGTACACTTAGCACATTCAATTTTCTAACCTTGATAGGTTTTGGAGGTTAAACAGTTTAATTCATCAAATATCAAACAATATCTATAGAGTTTGATTTTCCATTATGGACATACCCTAAAGTTGTGGTATTCCATGAGAATTAATGCTGTGAGACTATCCCACAACCCATTAGATGAACTTATACTCTTTGGCTTACATATCTGCCAACCAAGTCAAACTAGATGGCATCAATAGTATTTTAGCCTAATGCATACTTTATATTATAAGTCTTTGACCAAGTCAATGACTTCATGTGCATGTTTTGACTAGAAAACATAAACATTAAATATTTTATTATACGTCGTAAGTGTACATGTCTTAACAAGAAGACATAACAAGTTAACGTCTTTACTTTACGTTATAAGTCTTTCAACAATTAACGGAATTGATGTTTGTGTCTTTACAAGAGACCTAAACATATTCAACTAAAGTAATTATGAGTACCGTCTAAATGGCCTCAATAGTAATTTCAAGTTAATTTCATACTTCATGATTATGAATTTACAAGAAGACATAATCATATTTACTAAACAATTCAGCGAATATGTTGAAGTAGCTTTTCATGTTATCTTGACATTTGTTCTAATTAGGGCAACATACATTTTATGTGTATAAGTCCTAGTAGAACCTTAGTTTTCTTACCTTGCAGTCAAGAAAAACCGTTAGTCATATTGTTATATGTTGTACCTTGCACACAATTAAGATTTCTCCCACTTGTGCATGGCACAACATCATGCAAGTAAATATGACAGTGTCACAGATAACATATGATTTTAGTCAAAATCAAAGTATAGATGTGTAGAACCTATATTGCTTTTATAATGAATCATGCATAACAATTTTATTGATAACATTTCAGGAAGCAACATCAGGAACGAGACAAGTTATCTTATAAAATTTATGCAATGGTTCTCATAAAAACTATGATGCTTAACATGCGGAAAGTAATGTATTATTTCAAGACAATCTAGAAATAAGATGGGCAACTTGTAAGTTAATAGAGCTTACAGCTCCCACTGGATTAGAGAACATTACATGTGTTTCGTCACCAGTAATACGATCACGTAGCTCCCACTGGATTAGACAACATTATAAGTGTTACATCACCAGTGGAGAGTGAGTGACGATTGGATACTTTCCTTCTTTCTTTGAATATCTACACATTATTGCTAATGTGAGTCACTTTGACTAGTAAACATGTACTTAGGTATTCAAGGAAGTGCATCAAGTTCTAACATATAGATGATGGGCTAGCCATCATTTTTAACTTGAAAAATAGGCATGCATTTCCTCCATGTTTATTGGGTTAAGACACATTGCTAGGTAATCATGCTAGTAATTGCCTTTACCACTTTGCGGTGTATTGATATTTCCAATTTCTAATTATTTAAACTCATTTTAGTTTGGTAGCTATAGAAAACGTGTTCTCTAGTTATCCAAATATCTTATATTTCTTCAAGGTTTCAAAACCGTAACTAGGGTTATAAAACTAACTTGAAAGAATAAGATGTGCTAACATACTTAACCGTTTTGACATTTACAAGACATCACGATTTCTAGAGTATGTATGCTTTGAGTTTGATTAGAATTAGGACAATTCAAATATTCCTATTATAGCTTTTCCTCATAAAGAAAAAGGATAGGAACAAGTCTCTTTCTTACAAGGGAAGGAAGACTTAGTTTGATCCTTTTAACAAGAAAAGAACAAACTCTTGTTTACGGTTTGAGTTGCATTAATTCATTAATTGAATTTACAAAGTTCATTATTTAGTATTTTCGATAATTATCCTTTTATAAATTAACTACCCCATGTTTACAATTTAAAACAATTAATTTACGAAAAAGGCTAAGATCCACATTGTGCTTCTACTATCACATCAGTTGATCTGCTAGCAATAGTAGATTCAATTAGTAGGCGACGATCACCAATTGCATTACAAGTGTAACTCTTAGATCCTTTATGGGACTAATGGCATCTAGTGTCAAACAACTAGTGTCATGTAGGCATGTTTAGTCCCATCTTTGCCTCGGGTCAAGGTCTCACCGCTTAACTCGATTAAGTCATCCAATATGAGAACTTGCGAGAATATATCTAGGTCCCACGCATAGAGAATAGTCACCTTGGGTTACAATTCAACCTAGGTCCCACGCATAGGCAAAAGGTAATTGCAAGTGTTCTCAACATTGGACGGCATAACTTAAATTTTGACGGGTAAAAGTTTTGATGTGGATCAAAGGTGTACGAAAGGAGCATGCATTCATCCTTCGTAGCACAAATTAAAAACTTTTCTTAACTTAGGTCTAATCATTGTTTTAATTTATGTGTGTCGAGTTGTCCATTTTCAAGACTAATATTCATCCTATGTGGATAATAAGTTTTGGACAATACATAAATGAAATAACATACATAACATGATAAGTGTTATTTTTAAAACTAATGATTTTAAGTTTCAAAAACTTATTTAAACTAAATCAAAAAACTTAGTTTGAAGATGGTTTGTGTTTCGTTTTAAGTTTTTAGAAAACTATTTTGCAATTTACATATGATCACAAGTAGGGGTGGAAACGAGCCGAGCCGAGCCCGAGCTCGCCAGAGCTCGAGCTCGGCTCGTTTATATATATAAAGCTCGGGCTCGGGCTCGAGCTCGTTTCGAGCTTTATATTTTGAGCTCGAGCTCGGCTCGTGAAAATTTTCAAAAGCTCGAGCTCGAGCTCGAGCTCGACTAATTTATATAATGTGTTAAAGAAAACAAAGTTCAAATAGAGCTCGGCTCGTTAATTACATAAGGCTCGAGCTCGTTTACTACTTTTAAGCTCGTTTATACGTATAGACAATATATATACGTATATATTTCAAAGGCTCGTTTAGGCTCGCGAGCCTACTCGAGCTTTTTGTATAGAGCTCGGGCTCGAGCTCGATTATTAAATGAGCCCAAACTTAGGCTCGAGCTCGGGCTCGAGCTCGTTTAGGCTCGGCTCGTTCGAGCTTTTTACCGATCCGATCCCGAGCTTTTCACGAGCGGCTCGGCTCGTTTCCACCCCTAATCACAAGATATATAAACAACAAAATCACAAACACACAACCACAATATGCAAAGCCTCAACCGATGAATAACCTATGCTCGGTCTCGTGAGCCATCACGAGAACCAAGAGTCAACTAGGGACAACCACACAACCACACGGAGGGCTCCCACTTGCTCCAAGACAATCAAGAGCAAGTAGAAACCCATTATGCACATGAAATAATGAATCTGTCAGCCCAGAATTTCTGTATTGTGAGGCCCATTCGGCCTAGAAGGAGTCCTCTACGGGCTTAGCACCGAACTACAAAATTGTAGGCCCATGTCTTGTGTACATGCACAAAAATTTTTAGCCTCTAACTCCTTACCAATCACCGGGAAAAGCAAAAATACTGCAGCTTGTTCCAGCAGATATTTTCAGCAAAAATATCTTTAACTCTTGCGCCTTTCGCCACCAAGCAACGATTACATGAAACTGAAAGTAAAATACAACTAATCTACTCTCTAACTACTGTAAAAGTGCCCAAACAATGGCTAAAACCAAAAGGAAGATCATTACATAAGTGCCGAAACAATGGTAAAACCCCAAAACACGAAATTAAACAACATTCACAACAATTCAAGGCACAAGTGGTCTAGGTTTTCATCGGCTTTGCATATACACATAATAATACCATAATATTATGATCAAAACAAGGTGTTGGCTAACTCCATGGACAAATATGCATGTATTTGTCATGGAAAAAAAATAAATGACAAGAAATAAATTGTTAGCCAACGGAATCGAATAAATTAATTAACAAGAATTAAAACCCCGATAGGTACGCATGTGATATGGCCTTAAGTTCAAAACCCACTGATATTAGGACATTCTTAACATCATTTTACCACAGAAAATTAAGCCTTAGGGGCTGATTTGAAATCGTTTCATAAATCGATCAAAAACATGCGTTTTAGGCCATTTTACACGTACCGGACAAGTATACCAATTAACATATGCATAACAAATGGCCATGGGATCAAAAAGTCCAGATCTTAAGACCTCATATAGGTCAAATTATTTACAAGAAATAAGCCTTTGGGGCTGTTTTGAAATAACCCTTTTGAATCCATTAAAAACACGCGTTTTTAGCCATTTTTACGCATACAAGATGATCATATGACATCATATGATGGCTCGTGATACCACTATAGGTGATGATGAATATATAAACATAAAAAGTATTTTCCATTATGGACATACCCTAAAGTTGTGGTATTCCATGAGAATTAATGCTGTGAGACTATCCCACAACCCATTAGATGAACTTATACTCTTTGGCTTACATATCTGCCAACCAAGTCAAACTAGATGGCATCAATAGTATTTTAGCCTAATGCATACTTTATATTATAAGTGTTTGACCAAGTCAATGACTTCATGTGCATGTTTTGACTAGAAAACATAAACATTAAATATTTTATTATACGTCGTAAGTGTACATGTCTTAACAAGAAGACATAACAAGTTAACGTCTTTACTTTACGTTATAAGTCTTTCAACAATTAACGGAATTGATGTTTGTGTCTTTACAAGAGACATAAACATATTCAACTAAAGTAATTATGAGTACCATCTAAATGGCCTCAATAGTAATTTCAAGTTAATTGCATACTTCATGATTATGAATTTACAAGAAGAAATAATCATATTTACTAAACAATTCAGCGAATATGTTGAAGTAGCTTTTCATGTTACCTTGACATTTGTTCTAATTAGGGAAACATACATTTTATGTGTATAAGTCCTAGTAGAACCTTAGTTTTCTTACCTTGCAGTCAAGAAAAACCGTGTCATATTGTTATATGTTGTACCTTGCACACAATTAAGATTTCTCCCACTTGTGCATGGTACAACATCATGCAAGTAAATATGACAGTGTCACAGATAACATATGATTTTAGTCAAAATCAAAGTATAGATGTGTAGAACCTGTATTGCTTTTATAATGAATCATGGATAACAATTTTATTGATAACATTTCAGGAAGCAACATCAAGAACGAGACAAGTTATCTTATAAAATTTATGCAATGGTTCTCATAAAAACTATGATGCTTAACATGCGGAAAGTAATGTATTATTTCAAGACAATCTAGAAATAAGATGGGCAACTTGTAAGTTAATAAAGCTTACAGCTCCCACTGGATTAGAGAACATTACATGTGTTTAGTCACCAGTAATACGATCACGTAGCTCCCACTGGATTAGACAACATTATAAGTGTTACATCAGCAGTGGAGAGTGAGTGACGATTGGATACTTTCCTTCTTTCTTTGAATATCTACACATTATTGCTAATATGAGTCACTTTGACTAGTAAACATGTACTTAGGTATTCAAGGAAGTGCATCAAGTTCTAACATATAGATGATGGGCTAGCCATCATTTTTAACTTGAAAAATAGGCATGCATTTCCTCCATGTTTATTGGGTTAAGACACATTGCTAGGTAATCATGCTAGTAATTGCCTTTACCACTTTGCGGTTTATTGATATTTCCGTTTTCTAATTTAAACTCATTTTCAGTTTGGTAGCTATAGAAAAAACATGTTCTCTAGTTATCCAAATATCTTATATTTCTTCAAGGTTTTAAAACCGGAACTAGGGTTATAAACGAACTTGAAGGAATAAGATGTGCAACCATACTTAACCGTTTTGACTTTTACAAGACATCACGATTTCTAGAGTATGTATGCTTTGAGTTTGATTAGAATTAGGACAATTCAAATATTCCTATTATGGCTTTTCCTCATAAAGAAAAAGGATAGGAATAAGTCTCTTTCTTACAAGGAAAGAACGACTTAGTTCGTCCTTTTAACAAGAAAAGAACAAACTCATGTTTACGGTTTGTGTAGCATTAATTCATTAATTGAATTTTACAAAGTTCATTTTTAGTATTTTCGATAATTATCCTTTTGTAAATTAATTACCCCATGTTTTGATTTAAAACAATAATTTACGAAAAAGGCTAAGATCCACATTGTGCTTCTACTATCACATCAGTTGATCTGCTAGCAATAGTAGATTCAATTGGTAGGCGACGATCACCAATTGTATTACATGTACAACTCTTAGATCCTTATGGGACTCATGGCATCTAGTGTCAAACAACTAGTGTCATGTAGGCATGTTTAGTCCCATCCTTGCCTCGGGTCAAGGTCTCACCGCTTAACTCGATTAAGTCATCCAATTTGAGAACGTGCGAGAATATATCTAGGTCCCACGCATAGAGAATAGTCACCTTGGGTTACAATTCAACCTAGGTCCCACGCATAGGCAAAAAGTAATTGCAAGTGTTCTCAAAATTGGACGGCATGACTTAAATTTTGACGGGTAAAAGTTTTGATGTGTATCAAAAAGGGTGTACGAAGAAGCATGCATTCATTCTTCGTGGCACAAGTTATAAACTTTTCTTAACTTAAGTCTAATCATTGTTTTAATTTATGTGTGTCGAATTGTCCATTTTCATGACTAATATACATCCTAAGTGGATAATAAAGTTTGGACAATACATAAATAAAATAACATACATAACAAGTTTAAGTGTTATTTAAAAACATTGATTTCAAGTTTCAAAACCTTAGTAAACTAAATCAAAAGACTTAGATTGAAAATGGTTTGTGTTTCATGTTAATGTTTTTAGAAAACAATTTTCAATTTCCATATTATCACATGATATAGAAGAAGCAAAACAGAAACACACAACCACAATATGCAAAGCCTCAACCGATGAATAAACCTATGCTCGGTCTCGTGAGCCATCACGAGAACCAAGAGTCAACTAGGGACAAGCCACACAACCACACGGAGGACTCCCACTTGGTCCAAGACAATCAAGAGCAAGTGGGAGGCCCATAATGCACATGAAAAGTAGTTGCTGTCCTTCTAGAATTTCTGTGTTCGGAGGCCTAATAGACATAGAAGGAGGCTTCCCCGGGCTTAGCTCAAAACTAGAAAGTTGTAGGCCCATGTCTTGTGCACCTGCATAAAAAATTTTAGCCTCTAACTCCTTACCAATCACCGGGAAAAGCAAAAATACTGCAGCTTGTTCCAGCAAAAATGTCTTTAACTCTTTCGCCTTTCACCACCAAGCCACGATTACATTATATTGAAAGTAAAATACAACTAATCTACTTTTAATCTACTGTAAAAGTGCCCAAACAATGGCTACAACCAAAAGAATATTATTACATAAATGCTGAAACAATGGCAAAAAACCCCAAAACACGAAATTAAACAACATCCACAACCATTCAATGCACAAGTGGTCTAGGTTTTCTTCGACTTTGCATATAAACATAATAATACCATAAAATTATGATTAAAACAAGGTGTTGGCTAATTTCATGGACAAACATGCATGTATTTGCCATGGATGCAGAAATAATTAACAAGAATTAAAGATTTAGCCAACGAAACGAAGAAATTAATTAACAATAATTAAAACCCCGATTGGTACACGTGTGAATTGGCCTTAGGTTCATAACCCACTGATATTAGGACATTCTTAACATCATTTTGCCACAGAAAATGAAGCCTTAGGAGCTGATTTGAAATCGTTTCATAGATCGATCAAAAACACGTGTTTTAGGTCATTTTACACGTACCGGGCAAGTATACCAATCAACATATGCATAACAAATGGCCATGGGACCAAAAAGTGCAGATCATAAGACCCCTAAAGGGTGGTCTCATATACAAAAAATTAGCCCCGGGGGCTGATTTAAAAACACCCTTTGATTCCATCTAAAAAACACATTTTTAGCCATTTTTTCGCATACAAGATGATCATATGACATCATATGATGGCTCGTGATACCACTATAGGTGATGTTGAATATAATGAACATAAAATAAACATTCAAACGCAGCGGAAAACATCACCAACAAGGATCCATAGAGTTATATGATCAAAATAAAATCAAAACAAAGGTTATTACCTTCGAGCGTGATTGGTAGACAACGCATGGAACCTTCTTCACACCAATTCCTTGAAACCAAATGATCAAGGGTAGTCACCTCTGATGATATGTCCACCACTACACCTCACCGTATACCCCCTTGGAGCTACGTCCTTAAGCCCCTTAACCTTGGAATAGCCTTTGATTGAATCAAGAATCCAAGAAGAGATCAAATGACAAAAACCCTAGCAAGGGGTGTTTTTTTGAGCCGTACTTTTGAGGCGGAGGAGGACGAAAAACGTTTTTGTAGGTTAAAATGTGATTAGTTGATAAATCAAAAGACTAAATCAACTTTGTCTTATCATTATCAAGTTATACATAGCCTCCAAACGCTTCCATGCAATTTCCCCTCCATATGGCCGGCCTCAAGACATTACCAGATATGGGCTTGCCCATTTGTTTGTCCAATCACTTACTAAGTACAAGCTGTATTAGAGCTCGTTGATTGATCCCGAGTTACGTTAGGTTGTTTATATATCGTAAGTACAATAGACAAACGACATATAAAGTGGACCTCAGTGTATATGTGTGGTGACCCCATGAGGCTCACATATGTTCGACCCATATAATTATTTAATTTTATTGACACGAGCATACTCCACATGTAGTTTATTAGGAAAACACAGCAGAACACTATTTCCGAATCAAGCTAAATTCAGATCCAAGAACCCATTTTACTTAGTTTATAGAGATCTTTGTGGTCCCATAAGTCCAGCCACACATTCTGGAAAGAAGCTCATCTTCTTATTAGTAGATGACTGTACACGTTTCATGTGGGCTTACTTTCTAACATCAAAAGATCAAGCATTCAACACATTTAAGGAATTTAGACAGAAGATTGAAATGGAGTTAAGGTTGAAGATAAAGATGCTAAGAACAGATAGAGGAGGTAAATTTACATCAAATGAATTCACCAAGTACTGTAAGGACAATGGAACAACAAGACAGTTAACATCACCATACTCACCGCAACAGAATGGAGTAGTTTCAAGAAAGAATAGGACGGTGTTATCAACTACTAGGAGTATGATGAAAGCGATGAAGTTACCCTTAACTTTTTGGGCGGAAGCAGTCAAGCACACCATTTATATACTGAATAGGGTACCTACACGAGCACTGGAAGATAAAACACCGTATGAAGCACTCTACAACAGAAAACCAAATCTGGAAAACCTAAGAATATTCGAAAACCTAAGAATATTCGAATGCACAGCTTATGCTAAGATAACAATACCTCACTTGAAGAAGTTGGATGACAGAAGCATACCGATGGTTTATTTAGGAGTAGAGGAAGGCTCAAAAGCATGTAGGCTATATGATCCAGTAGGAAAGAAGAAACATGTTAGTAGGGACGTAAAATTTATGGAAACAAAACCGTGGGATTGGGATAAAAGTGAAGAGGATACAAGTACACAAGACACTTTTTGGGCTAGTTTTGTAATAGATGAAGTTGACAATGAAACTCCTACACAAGTCAACTTAGATAACAACGATAACCCGTATCCAATACCGGATCCTATACCAACTCAAATACAAGATCCAGATTCACCAATCACACCACCAACATACAATTACGACCCTAACTCTGAAGAGGAAGCAGAAGCTACTATTAGCTCATTAGGGAGCTCACGTCAGAGATATGATCACAGTCCAGTATGAGGTTTAAAAGATTTAGCAGAAATTTATGAAACTGCACAACAAGTAGAAGCACCTAGCTTATTCTTCACTAAAGAAGAACCTCGTAACTACAAAGAAGCATCAAAGGATGAGAAGTGGATTGAGGCCATGGAGATTGAATTGGATTCGATCAACAAAAATAACACATGGACCTTAACAACATTGCCTACAAATCAAAAGGCAATAGGACTCAAATGGGTTTACAAAACCAAGAGAGATGCACAAGGGAAGATCATTAAGTATAAAGCAAGATTAGTACCAAAAGTTTATGTACAAGAACAAGGGATAGACTTTGATGAGGTGTTTGCACCAGTTGCTAGGATAGAGACAGTTCGATTAATATTAGCACTAGCAGCATATCATGGATGGCAAGCACACCACTTAGATGTAAAATCAGCATTTTTACATGGAGAATTGAAGGAAGAAGTCTACGTTACACAACCTGAAGGTTTCATTCAACAAGGAAACCTTGGAAAAGTCTACAAGCTAACTAAAGCATTGTACAGCTTAAGACAAGCACCAAGAGCTTGGAATGTGAAGCTTGACCAAACCTTGAAGTCACTAGACTTTAAGAAATTTAATCTCGAACAAGCAGTTTACACAAAGAGAGGCAAGACTTTTACACTGATAGTTGGAGTATATGTAGATGATTTAATAATCATGGGAACTCCAAAGAAGGAAATAGACTTGTTCAAATCCCAGATGAAAGATAAATTTGAAATGAGCGACTTAGGATTGCTAGCATATTACCTTGGGATAGAAGTTACACAGACAGGAGGAGAGATTACAATCAAGCAAATCGGATACATTAACAAGATCCTAAAAGAGACAAATATGACGGACAACAATGATACCAAGATACCATTGGATCCCGGCACTAAGTTGGTCAAGGCGGAAGATGGAAACCCAGTTGACGCAACTTATTACCGTAGCTTAATTGGAAGTCTTAGATATTTACTACATACAAGACCGGATCTTAGTTACTCAGTCGGACTACTCAGCAGATTTATGCAAGAGCCAAAGGACCATCACCTGAAGGCAGTAAAACAAGTAATCCGATATATCAAAGGAACAAAGGAACATGGAATAATATACAAGAAGGAAGGAGGCTGCAAGATAACAGGTTACAGTGACAGTAGTTATGGAATCAATACCGATCAAGAAAAAGGAACTACTGGAGTCGTATTTTACTTTGGAGAGTCACCTATCACTTGGTGTACTCAGAAGCAACCAACAGTGGTGCTCTCATCATGTGAATCAGAATTCATGGCGGCTACTGCAGCAGCATGTCAAGCCTTATGGTTAAAACGTTTACTTAGTGAATTGACTGGATTGGAAGAAAGAAGGATAACGCTTAGAGTTGACAACGTATCAGCTATAGCACTCGTGAAGAACCCAGTATTTCATGGAAGGAGTAAACATATAGAAATTCGCTATCATTTCATTCGGGAATGCCTAGAGAATGGTCATATTAATGTAGAACATTAGCGGAGAACTACAAAGAGCAGATATCTTAACGAAAGCTTTACCAAGACTCAAGTTTACAACTATGAGACAAATGATCGGAGTTCAAGACCTTGGACAAAGCAACGATCAAGATTAAGGAGGAGAATGTGAACCAAGTTATAATCTCGATGTTAATTTCTCCTGGAAACTTGAAGGACTAAAAGTGCTCATTAGAAAGTTTATAACCGCTATTCGGTTAAGTTAGTTAAAGTTGTTATAGTTAGTTATTTTCTGGAACAATTCGAAGGGTTGTGTCGCTTGGGAACAAACCTGTTCGAACAGACACATACTTTGGGTCACACCCATTTGTGTTTTATATATACTTATGATTCTGTAATTTTACTTTGGTTAGAAGAAATAAAAAGTTATCTAGTTTATATTGTTTGCAAAACACATTTCGACTCACATTCATACGAACACTTGGGACAACAATAACTACTTAAAAACGCACAAATACCCTTGTAGCAATAGCATTGGAAATTTAAATTATTGATTCATAAAAATCTGGTTCATAGATGAAATTTCCTAAAAGGAGTTACGGAAAGGAAAAAAGATATCTGCTGTTGCATTGGTGAGCAAAATTATACTACTTGAATTAGAAAGCTACTTTTGCTCAAAAAAAAGAAAAAAAGAATTAGAAAGCTACTGCTTTCACATCAATAGGCAAAGAGTACATTATTTGCGTATTTTGTTGAAGAGTAATCTTACTGCAGTAATTTCTATAAAGAAATCATTAATGGAAATCTTTTTCTGGACAATATGTTTGATGTTCAGGGCGGGTTTACTTGCTTAATTGGTATTGTTTAAGTCTTTCAGCTCTGGTCTTTGGTAGTTGATCTCCATGACGAGTAGCAATAACAAGATAGTCATATGGGACCATCTGACCATCAGATGTGATGACTTGAGAATCAGATATGTCGACAGCATTGGACACAATAACACGACAAGACCTTAGGTAGTCTTTATGCTGGATTAAGGATCTCTCTCCAAATGTAGGTTCTACCATTCCTCTTAAACAAGCCCATGGAATCTCTAAATACTCGTTCTTGTTTATAACAATTGATGTTATATGGAAGCCAAGATAGTAACCAGTCAGTAGTTTCTTGCAATAAATTTCAGGTAAGTATCTCACAAAAGAATCCATATATATATGGATTTTAATCAATTTTCGAGATGCTTGCAGATAAGATATACAAATCATGCATACATAGTCTTCAAAAATTTTCGATGTTGTGGTTTTATGTGCTATAGGGTGGATATGGAGGGCTTGGAATCTGCTAGTTTTTCAGGCGGTTAAGCTTAATATGATGAAGATAATTGACGACATTATTGCAACATCTTATCTTTGGATAAAAAATAGAGCAGAGTTTTGTAGTATTTCTTGGATTGATTGGCGTTGCAATCCGAGTGTTCTTTGTATTAATTTGTAATCTTTTCTTGTTTTGTCCATGCTAGCTTCTTACTAGCATGTGTCTAATAAATCTCCGCCGTTAAAAAAAAAAAAAAAAAAAAAAAAAAAAAAAAAAAAAAAAAAAAAAAAAAAAAAAAAGTTAGCAGGTTGTCAATAGGAGGTAATACAACTTCTTTATGCTTTTTACTAACTGCTAGTTGATCAATGATGCAGAATAGTATGCCTTGCAGTCTACATTATGTTTAGTAATGTTTCATATTTGAGGAAAAAATTATTACTTTTCATTTGTTTGGAAGTTTTACAGAGTTTCTATATAGTAAATACTAATCAATCTTGAAATCCACCTATGATTTGTAGGTGCCAAATGAATTACCCTTAATACTTAATAGAATGTGCCGAGAGGTTTTTGTTATGAGGGTCTGACGTGAAACCCTTAGTGCGGTCACTAATATGGTATACCGCATGTCCTCATCACTAGCTAATATGGACGTAATCAAGTATACATGTAGCAGATAAGTCGAACACATAAACATTATTAATAAATAAAGGGACTGAAAAGACAAAGTTACGTTCTAATTCCAAAATGAATGCGTAAAGTCTGAAACTTAAGGAGCAGAGATGTTAGATTCAGTTCTATATTAGAAAAAGTGTGGTTTGACAGATTATCTACAAAGGTAGGATTTGTGGGAAAGAGAAAGGAAACGTACGGATGAATTAAGTTCATGCTGCCAATAAACTGGAGTGATTTAGCAATGTATGAACCAGCAATCCCCCCACCGATAATCACCACTTTCTTTCCCCAACCTACACCTTCTACCACTTGGTTTGCCATAACTCGATTGCCTGACCAAAAAGTCTTGTTCTTCCCACTGATGCAGTTTCAACTTATATAATAACATGATTATTATCACAATTGGAGATAATATATAACACTGAGGATAGAGGGTTTGAGTGTTGAACAAGGCATTGACCCCATGAGGAGAGGGCAAGAACGATTCAACAAAGGCGCCCACTTAAAAAAATATATATATTTGATTGCCTGTTGTTCTTAGTCAATGATTTTCAATTTCACGCATAAGTCTTTGGACTTTTTCTTTAGAAAATGATGTTTGAATTTAGCTTTAAATCAGATTCTCACACAACATATTTGGTATAGATGGATCAGCACCCTCAAGAATTTAACCCACAAAAGCAGGAAAACAAGCTTTTATCAAGATATTTTGAAACTCTTAATGGTCTACTTAGGTCATCTTTCCTTTAACTGGCGTAAAGCATATAGACATAGAGGATAAATATGTATCCGCAATTATGTTCAATTTTGACCCAATACTGCGATATACGTCAGTAACAAGCAAATAGTTGATGTGACAAATGAGTAGATAATTACACAGCAAAACAAATAGTTGATACACGATCGGAAACCATATCATTTTTGAAGCCACAAAGAAAGAGAGACAATATGTACTTATGTGTACCTCGAAAGGTATCATTAATGTTAATGCACGACATGAGAATCAACATCCAGTTCCTTTCTTGTTTTCCCAACGAATAAGTCTTTTGATTTAATTAATCCAGGACCTAATCCAATCATTGTAGTTAGAGAAAATTGAGCAACTGCGTAATTCCTTCCGAGTGAAACAAAGGTTTTAGCTGAACTGGGCTTGTAAGCTGACATCTTGCTTTCATTTCCTCCACTCAACAACAATTTTAAATTCTTGGCTGCAACTGACGCTTGCTTCTTAGCAAAATAACCTTGTTTCATTTCCTGTCATACACATGCCATGTTACTAATGAATCTGAGTTTATACAGTTAATGACTTAGTGTTCTAAAATAATTAACACCGATAGAAAATTGTAACCTTTATGGTAATTGGTAACAATGTAAACGTAAGTATCAAGTTAGACCATATACGTACAAAAATGATTAGACTAATAATCACCTTGAGAATGCATCTCATGCTCGTGTGTCTTTAGTTTAAAATGAGTAGAGATTTCAATATGGGTGATAAAATGCCTCTGTCAGAATTTTATTTCCAATTATTCTGTCATATATGTTTAGAAAATATATATAATCTCAATAATTATGTTGTTTTTGAGAAAATTTTATGATGTTTTATTCACTAGAAATACACTTTAGGCTACTTTGTCCTTTCTGATGCATTACTATTTGAGCTATCTTTTTTCTTTTATTTTTACCCGTTTGACCAACCAGCGATACACATAACCACAATCGACTGCCACTTTTAGCAAGGAGTATAAATACTTTGGTGTTAAATGTCTACAAAATCTTTTCAAAGCACATATATGTTGGCACAAGAGATTAATAGAACATGAAGTCTTAACCATGAAGTCATTAGTCACCCAAGGGAGATGCCAGAATTTTAAAACCAAAATCTTATAAAGAACATCCTTGTTTAGAGTATCACCCGTTTTCACCCGTTCCCAACCGTCCTATTTTCCACGTCTTCTCAAAAAGGTACACATACATCAGTTATCCCAATTTCCATTTCCTAAATATATATGTATAAAACTGCAGGTAAAACATTTCAAGGCAATGCTTTGACTTCAAACGCCAGCTAAATTGTTAGATAACTGTCCTAGCAGCAGATCAGATGATAAAGCCAAAACTTGAGTAAAATTGCAGTGTTTAACAACTTACCTTGATGTTTGTGATATCTCCAATGGCAAAAATATTCTTGCATCCCTTGACTCTCAAATTTTCATCAACAATAATACTCCCATTGGCATCCAAGCTATCCCTTAAAATGGAATTTTTCAGCCATGATGAGGCCAGTGGCTTCCCTAAGCACAAGAAAACGCAATCTGCTTGGATGGTTTCGCCCGCTGAAGTTTTATACAGTTTACTTACATCTGCAACATCTTCCAAATTTACAGTTTGCTCCAGTTTCACTTCAATGTGCTTTGACTGTAGCCAATCTAATGCCTTCTTAGAAGCTTTAAATCCAAGAAATTCCAGCAGCCGGGAGCCTTTATGCACCAGTGTTATCTTTTTATCTGGATAATCTACTGCAATTTCTCCTGCCAGTTCTACCCCAGTGGGTCCACCTCCAACAATCATTATCGATTGTGCTGCTTTTATTTTTTGGTTCTCTGTCATGAGATCAAGGCATACATGAGCTTCAAGCATATGTCAACACATAAGAACTAGAGGTGGCAGTTTCAACCCATTTACTTATAACGGGTCAGATAGGGGTTATGTTTTATGTCTAACGTAACAGACGTGAAACTTCATAAACGAAAGCGTAGAAGGAAACTGGTTAAATGTGTCGAATGAGTCTAACAAGTTAATGGTTACAGAAATTGTAACTTTAATGCATTAAACCCCTTAAAATCCTATTACATAGATAATACTTTACTTGTATTTGTCAGAAACCATTGGCAATTATCATCCCTAGGAGGCCAAAATGGACAAACTACATTAAAACTTTCTGCATTTTATTAGTTATAACTGTTGTCCAATAGGACTTCGAGTGAACCCGAACCAAACTATTTTGACATGACCAGAAATTACTCTTTTTTACTACTTACCCAACCCGCCCATTTTGCCACATCTAGTAAACACAAGTGATAAATATTTCTAAAATGCACATAAGCCATTTAATGTTTTAAACTACAACCTCCTTTCTGCTTAAAAGAAAAGAATGCTGTTTTGACTACGAATTGGTATTAACATTGCAAAATTCAAAGAATTTTTTTGTTATCAATGATGTTTCTTCCTAAATGATTTACTGCAAAGCATAAGAACTTAATGTTGCATTCAGGACACAATAATTACTGTTTGGGATTAGGATTAATTATACCTGCTTGGTATTGTTTCAGTCTCTCAGCTCTTGTTTTTGGCAGTGGATCCCCATGACCAGTAGCAATAACAAGATAGTCATATGGGATTGAGCGACCCTCAGATGTGAGGACTTCAGAATCAGATATGTCAATAGCATTTGACACAATAAGACGGGAACCTGTTAAGTAGTCTTTGTGTTGGATTAAAGATCTTTCTGCAAAAGTTGGTTCCACCATTCCTCTTAAGCTTGCCCATGGAATCTCTAAATATTCCTTCCTGTTATGTTATTAGTCTTAGATGGAAGCCAGTCTTGCAGACAGCTTATAAAATATGCCCACATAATCTGTATACTCATCCTGATCATGTTCAGTTACATATTTCGCAATGTACTATGTTTGATTTAGCGCTCATTAACAAATAGTGGACGATAAAACAAATTATTGATTGATTATATTATACACGAGATAACAACTATAAGATAATCCATTATATAAGTTATGCTTGATATTATTAAAAGAGATCAGACACCATCTATAATATATATGGTAGCATTTCTGTATATAAAAAGTACTCCCCGAGTTTCAAAATTATTGTCAGGAGTCAAAAAACATAAAGTTTAATAAAAGTGAGGTCATTTATAATTTTTAACCACGCAAATATAATAATCTGTATACTCATCCTGATCATGTTCAGTTACATATTTCGCAATGTACTATGTTTGATTTAGCGCTCATTAACAAATAGTGGACGATAAAACAAATTATTGATTGATTATATTATACACGAGATAACAACTATAAGATAATCCATTATATAAGTTATGCTTGATATTATTAAAAGAGATCAGACACCAACTATAATATATATGGTAGCATTTCTGTATATAAAAAGTACTCCCCGAGTTTCAAAATTATTGTCAAGAGTCAAAAAAACATAAAGTTTAATAAAAGTGGGGTCATTTACAATTTTTAACCACACAAATATAATATTCACTCACTATGTAAATTCTATTTTGATGAAATAAAATTTTAATATTTATTTCATATTCACTCACAAAATTCCATTTTTATTACTAAAAATGGAAAGTGGAGATATCCAGAAAGGGAAATATGGACTATAAGTTTGAGACGGAGGGAGTAGAATGAAACATACGGATCTATAAGGGTTAGATTTCCATGAAACTGAAGTGTTTTAGCAATGTATGAACCAGCTATTCCGCCACCGATAACTAACACTTTGGCTCGACCTCCTCCTGCACCTTGGTTTGCCATGGTGTGAATGCGTGACCAACAAGTCTGTGTTCTACCAAGTTCAGTTGGACCATATTTGACAAGTCACAAGCTAGATAAATTTATTATTGGATCGTGCAGCAAGGAAGGAGTCAAGAAGGTGGCCATTAATATATTCTTCCACGTTTATGTGTTTACTTGGTCTATCAGTCTCATCTTCACAATGTCAAATTGTCAACCCTTTTACAAAGTCATGCATGAAAGTTATTACAAAGTCTCGTGTTACATGAAATGATTTATTAGAAAAGCCTTTTGGCGTTATAGATAAAGATATTTTTTCGACATTTCCTTTGATAACTCTAAAAGTTTTTAAAAAAATACTTCTAATTATTTATCTCAAAACCTTTTTATGGATTTTTAGGGGTTTTTTTTTTTATGACAAACTTCTTTCTTTTATAAATATCAAAACAAAGTTTGTTGAATTCTAAAGATTAGAGATTTTTAAATTTTAACATTTACAAGTTTTAATATATTTACGAAGATGAACAAAATAAACTTATGAATATAAATATAAATTTGCAATTGATGAACAAACTATATCAAATTAATAAAGTTATTTTCATTTACACTCTCTTTGCATAGACGCTTTAATGAACCCAATTTTGTTTTAATTATCATCTAACATGATAATTAATTTATTGTAAAGTGAAAGTTGCGGGTTAAAAGAATATGGAAAAAGAGGTTGAATAAACAATGATAGACTAGATCGAATGTATTTTTATCTCTATACTACGTATAAAAGTAAAATGGTCAATGTCAGAAAGTGAAAAAATCAATATGTGAAATGTTGAAAAATTTATTGTTAAAAAAAACTTAAAACACCACATTAAAGGAAATGTTGAAATATATGTTTCAAAATGAAACTATTAATACACATCGAAAACCGGGTTGATCCGGGATGCTTCAAACCCGGCGGGTTGACCCGGGACGCTTCAAACCTGGCGGGTTGACTCGGCTTAATTTGACCCGTTTTTTCGATGCAACCCGTCGGGTTGACCGTGTTTAAATTGACCCGTATTTTTACCGGAACGGTTCAACCGGTTGAACCACCCGAGTTTCAAAACATTATGTTAATCCCCAAATCCTCAAACTTTTACTATTTTTCGTTTATATCCCATAAACTATTTTTTATCACTAAAATTATTTGTCGCTATAAAATTTTGTTGCTGTGCACGGGCAGGGACGGAGCCAGGGGGTTCTCACGGTTGCCTGGGACCCCTATGGATTTATTCGATGTAGTGTTAATTTTTGAAAAATATCAATTTTTTCCTAAATGCATCTAAAATGCACCCGGTCCATCGAAATGTGTTTCTATATTACGGTTTCAAAATATTTGTGCACCCGGTCATGTTTGGTCATGATTCCGTCCCTGTGCACGGATACTCGTCTAGTTTGTCAAAATGAGTAAATTTTCTCCGTGCACTTCGTTATTTATGCATATTTTATAGAAACAAATTTGATATACTAATTTCTAAATTCAAAACAAATTTAAAACGCAAAAAGAAAATATATATATATATATATATAAATATAAAGATTGTTCAGTAATTTAACTAAAAAATGTATAAAAGAGATAAAGAAATTAGTTCCTTAATGAACCCTTTGAGACCTCAAAGTTTAGGCAATGGCATGTTAAATTATTTTTAAATTGAGCGGTTACATATATAATCCACAAAAATTTGCATATTTGCGTATGTATCGGATTCAGAGATTTTAAGCATTTGTGACACAAACTTTACCTCAAGTTTTAACTAATATAAAATTAAAAGTACGATATTGCATAAATGATATATAAGTTAACAAATTTACTTCTATCATAAATTATCTCTTTGGTCCTTACCGAATAAACTCTACAATCTGACTAATAGTCGTGTTCACGAAAAGATCTTTAAGTCATGTGAGGCTCAACTATCTCACCTTTGTTGACGCATGTTTGTGAATTAAATTATCGTTCAAATAAAACCACAAACACACTAGAGTAAATTAGTCTTTATTTTCCAAATTAACTTTCTATAAAGTATGTGGTAAACAATAAATACTAATGAGATAAGTGAATGAATTTGTAGCACAAAAATAAAATAAAATAAAAGTAAGCCATATGCTTTGTGTAAGGATCCCAAAAATAGTAGAATCAATCACACCATTCTTTCTCGTAAGCCCCCACTCTCATTTCGCTCATCATCTATTGTTTTATTTGTTTCTTAATTAATAATAAACATCAATTAACAACTTCATGTGTTATAATTAAGTCCCCCTTTGATTGTGAACCTATTACTTTTGATGGTGAGCTTAAATATTAGTTAGTTTGATTGTAGAATAGGATTTATAAGAAACTACAACTAGTATTAAAAGCATTGCCTAGGAATTTCACTAGTCTCAAGACCGACTCCAAGTAGTGGCGAAGCTAGAAGGTTATTATTGTTTGTGGAAACAACGATATTTATAAAAAAAAAATTGTTATGTTGGGAGCCAAACTAAAAAGTTAGTCATACTGTCTCCACCACCGTCTCCAAGGTATGCACCAAAACACCAAATTGATATATATTTTGGACATGCTCTAAGTCCGAAATATAATTTAAAAGAGACAAGTCTTCAACACTGAGAAAAGATAACTTTCATTCGGTAAGAAAACAAATTCATATATAATGACCTGTCATTGGACTCATAAAAAGTTAACCCAACTAACAAAATTTTGTTTTTTAGTATGGGGTAATCAGGATCATGTGTATTAAGAACATGTGGCTTTAATTTTAGGTTGTAACAAGAAGATAATATTAACGGCCTGGGCATTAGTTTTTATAACTTAAAAGGACTTGAACTTGATTTGAAGATAGCAATAGAGTATTCATTTTGTATGAGTAAGTGTTGCAATAAATCAATCCCGGTTCTGGAAAAGTTGAAATCCATATGATCTATAAACTTATGTATGTGTTTATATCAAGGTTATGTGAACACAACTCATACAAATCGACCTAATGTATCCTAACTATGGGTTATGTTCGCATACTAGTCTTCTGAACCCCTAAGTTATAATTGTGGTATAAAACATTGTGTGATACCTTAGATCAGTTAGTATAATGATAACAATTAATCTTGTTTCTCCTAACCAGAGTCCAAATTCTTGCATTAAACAATGTAGGAAGTGCAATAATATCGGAACATATTATTTCTAAATAAATTTGTACAACATACTCTGTTTTCAGTGCAATTTCTTATTCATATAAGCTACTTGAATGTTTTAGGATTACTATCTATTGATTTTGAAGATGACTCGAACTCGTCTTCAGACACTCTTGCTTATGGGTAAGACGATTCATTTGAAGCATCATGATGGATGGTGTAATGTAACATACTAGGGGTTTTCGAAAAAATGAATATTATTTGTGTTTATGTAACGTAACATACCTAGTTCATTTTCGTTACAGGATCTTAATCAACCAAGGACCGAAGAAACTGTACCAAAAGGTCTTCTTTCTTTTCTTCTTTTCAGGCATCAGGTTCAATCTACACCTCATTATGATATTACTAAATTTAAATTTTATACAGTCTCCAATTTTGATGAATCCATGTGTAACGATAATTTATTTTCAGAAAATTGCATTGGCCTGGATGTTGTACAAAGAAAACGTGCGGCTGGTTCTTGTGAAATTTTAGCTGATGATCAGGTTTTTTTAGTTCAGTAACATCATACGTATAGAGAAAAGTTCCCCATAGACCCATTTTTCTTGAATGGAAAGAAAGAGAGGTTTCTGAGTTTGAGAGCGAATCTGAAGAAGAAAGGGCTAAAAATAAGATAGGACATGTTTATGGGCGTAGCTTGTTTATTGTATTATGGACAAGTTGTAAAGATCTTATAAAAAGTATGTAATGATCTTTGAACAATTCGTATGTTTATTAATTGGTCTTTTGTTGAATGTTTTAACGTGTCTTCTTAATTTTGGTAAATATGATAACTGATGGTCGTAGCCTGGGAAAGTTATACATCTAGATCACATGTGATTCATGATAAAATCATATGTGATTTTCACATGAATCACATGTGGTTTCGAAAATCATATGTGATTTTCACATGAATCACATGTGATTCTGATATGAAAATCGTATGAGTTTTTGACAAGAATCATATGTGATTTTGAGATGAATCACGTGAGATTTATGATGAATCACAAGTGATTTTAAGATGAATTACAAGTGATTTTATTCAGTGTAAAATTTCATATATTCGAATTTAAATCCATATAACACTTTTGCAATCTCTTATTAGAAGTATATAATGATCTTTGAACAATTCATATGTTTATTAACTGGTCTTTTGCTGAATGTTTTAACATATGTCTTCTTAATTTTGGTAAATATGATAACTGATGGTCGTAGCTTGGGCAAGTTATACATCTAGATCACATGTGATTCATGATAAAATCATATGTGATTTTCACAAGAATCACATGTGATTTTGATATGAAAATCGTATGAGTTTTTGACAAGAATCACATGTGATTTTGAGATGAATCCATGTGATTTTGTGATTTTGACATTAATCACATGTGATTTTAAGACGAATCACAAGTGATTTTATTCCGTATAATACCAAATCTGCTAGAACATCAAATAAAATAGTATTCAAGTAAAATTTCATATATTCGAATTAAAATCCATACAACTCTTTTGCAGAAGTTCAAAAGAAAATTGAAAAAACCAAATATTAAGAAAAACTATGAAATTCAAGATGCACTAGACACTTTGTTTAGCCATTTTTAATTGTTTTAGCCATTTTCAATTGGATTCAATGGGCATGTTGTCTTTGTGTGCTTGTTAATCTTCTCTCTACAGTATCCACAGAATATGTGGGTACATAGAAATCCGAACCGAAGAAAATGCTTGCTAGTACATTCCACAGATCCGTCTTCAAGAGAACGTAGAACCTTGTTACATAACAAAAAAAGAAAAGAAAATTAATACTTATGCTAGAATCCTGTTACAGGAAATGGCATATAACCAAAGTTCACGCAAACAAACGTACTTATTTATAGCATTTAACCCAGGTTCACCAAACTTAGCTAGTACATACTATTTATATTTGACACAAAGAAATAAAACTTCAATAAAACTTCGCTTTACAATTCAGAATTGCTATGAAACAAACCTATTGTAACACCTGGTATTTTTCCTAAAACCTAATCCTAGCCAAACTTCTATTTTTAGAGCCTGAAACATTTTAAAACTTTAAAGCATGTTAAATTGGATTGAGGAGCGTGAGATATATTAGGAACGAGAATTTATTCCTTGATTTACTCAGCACAACCTAGAAAACTCGAATTTGTTTCATTTGCCAAATTATTTAATTTATTTTGAGTTTGAGAAAAACTCTAAAGTTTATGCTTGATTTTATTGGAAAAACTATTTCGTGAACGATGGCGCAAGTTTCGTAATTTTTCGAGTCCGTTTGCTATGTCATTCGAGTCCCGAACCATTTTTATAGAAAGTTTAACTAATTGGCGAGACTAGTCCCCGGAGTTTATTTATAATAATCACCCTTCCACTTTAATAAATTTAAAACTCACCCTACACCTTACCCTATAAATACCCACTTATATTTACTCTTCTCCTTTTTACACACCCAAAAACACACACAACATTCTTCTCTCTCTCTCTTGTTTCTCTCTCTAGGCGCCGGCGACTCACACCCCACCGGCACCGCCTCATTTTCCGGCCACCNCCTCTCTTTCTCTCTCTACCCCGCCGGCGACTCACACCCCACCGGCGCCGCCTCTTTTTCCGGCCACCGGAATATTTTCCGGCCACCCCACACTACACCACCTATATAGAATTGTAGATCGGGACACCCCCGACTCATCCCCGCAACCCGTTTCACCCCAAACCACCGTACGCGCCCTAGATCTAACAAAGAAGATTCGACCGCCGTACTTTTTCCGGCCACCACCTTTTCCGACGAGACCTTTGGTAACCGAGCCTTCCCCAACCTATTTTACACACGTTTTCTTGATAAAAACCCATTTAAAACGAAACCCTAATTTTCGTTATTATTAAATCCGATTATTTTTAGTTTCTTTTTATTAATAATGTTTTTGAAAAGTGTTTTACTAATAAAACCGTGTGGAAACCTTGTGTTGGTTCGTTCTAGCCGCGACTCGTGTGAACTCACCGAGTCAACTCGGTGACTCGGTGAGGTTTGATGTTTATTTGATGTTGGGTCGAGTTTAGTGACGAGTGGAATGGTATTTTGGTTGTTTTGTTATATTGTGAGGTCCGTTTGGTTTGGTTTTGTCTCGGCAGCCTCACGCCACCACCACCGAGTCATGGTGGTGGTGGTGGGTGGTTATTGTTGGTTGTGTTTGGTTGTAATATTATTGTGGTAACTCATTTTGGTTATGGTATTTGGATTCGGACGAGTTGGTTTAGCCGAAGGGTTATGCGAATTGTATTTGGTTGTGTAATAGGTTAGCCGACGGGTTTAGGAATAGATTTGGTATATTTTGGTTGAGGCGAGAACATGGGATTGTGTATTGTTGTCGGGATACGGTTTAGTCTCGGATTGGTTGTTATTTACTTATGACTAAAACCATATTATTATTATTATTAACATAATTATTATTATTATTATTAATAATAAACACATTTTATAAATAATATTACTATTATTATTATTTATATAAACTTAAGACGTAAACTTTTACTTAGATATTATAAACACAAACTATTATTATTATTAATTTCCATTTACAAAACTTATTACCTTTATTAATATTATTATTTCCTTATATGTTAAACGTTAGAATAATAAACGAAAACACATATATATATTGGTTATCATTGCTTATTTTGGGTATTGGACTTGATATTCGTATTTATGACTTGTGAACTTGTATTGGACGTATTGGATTTGCGGCTATGGTTATTTGGACTTATGGACCCTTTGGTACACGAGACGGTAGGGTACGTTAGGCCCTTAAAGATCTTAACGTACCTGGAACCCGAACTATACGAAATGGTCGATAAACCTGAACAACTAATGGACAACGTGAATGATATATCCAATCATATTAATATCTACACTTATATTATTATTAACGTTATTTGTATTTAAAAGAGTCGATGACTCGGGAAATGCTTTATAAACGGGCAGGTCATGCCGAAATTTACTAAAATTAATTATTATCTTTACTATACTTTATCAAATATAATCTTAATATATTTTGGGAAATGGGTAATACCGAGACTATTAGGAATTGTTGTCTTTATCTATTCGTGTCTTTTATTCTTTTCTGTTCTTCCTTTCTTTTGACGAGTATTCTTCGAGTCTTTGTTGTTTTCTCATATGTTTTAAGGTTCGCCGACTTGTTCTTTTCTATCTTTCTTCCACACGAGACTACTTTTGGAAAATGTTTTCTTTCAAACGCCATCATCTTTTATAAAACTTCATTCAAGCATTAACTATTAAAGTATTCGAGTACTATTGCTGAGTTATGATATTTATATGATTAGGTTGTGCTGAGGATTGTCTGCTGTGAGGCGTATTTGTTTGGTTGACATATATATCTCGTTACCTGCTGTTGTTAAGGTGTGATTCATAGCCCCACTTTTTATCTTTTAAATGTTTATAAACCCATGGGGTGAGATACATGCTTTAAATGTTTTCTGAGCACAAGTATTTTTGGTATGCTTTCCTGATTGGTATGCTTTCCTGACGATGTGCTAAGTAGCTCTGCCTTGCCTATGCAAGACCCTCAGATCATGAACCATTAATCACTTGCGAGTGAACGCGAATATAGGGATATAGGCCTATAGGAATTGACCCTCCCACTCCTTTTGCTAGATAGGCAAATTGTGGTGTACTATATTCGATTTGTCGAGTAAATGGCAAGTGCTCGACCTTGAGGGCACTGTTATATTATGAAATTCCGCGGTTATATTGATATTATGATTGTGGTTAACGTTTGCGTGTCATGAGCTTAGCATCATCAACAATGTTATATGCACAGGGATGCCTCTATACATTGGTTGTTATCTTGATTACCCGATATTAGCATATGTTGCTCATATCTTATGATTAAAACCTTGTGCTCAACTTTATATATATTTAAACCTATGGATTACACTCAACCTTTGTGTTGACTTTTTAAGCATGTATTTTCAGGTAATAATGTTTAGCTTGGCATGATGATAATTTGGGCGTGGAGGAGTGGCTAAGGCTGGAGGGGCGTTTCTGTCACGGCAGCTTAACTACTTTACTACCCTATTTTGCATGTCATTCGTAAAACCTTTTGTGTCTTATACATTTCCGCTGCTATACTTTGTTTATTTTTCCGCTGCAAACTCTATTTACTTTTCCGCTGCAACTTTGACTAAAGAGTACTTGTACTCTAAACGGTTTGTAAATCGAATGATATGTTTTGGTCACATTTCAAACGTCCCGAGTTGTGGTCGTTTACTATAAATGTGCCTGGTTTCTATTTTCGTAATACCCCCAGCACGATAGCTGCCATATTTGAGTTGGGGGTGTTACAGAATGGTATCAGAGCCTACGTTTATAGAGAACGAGCTCGCACTCGACTATAAACTTTTTCCTGGAGTCAAAATGTTTTGAGACAGAAAGCCGCCAGCCCTTCATGCTACTTCGCGCCCAGGTAATTTATTTGAACTTTATATTTATACATGCCTTGATATTATGATTTAGTTGGAACTTCTCCACTATTATGCTTTGGCTTATAAAATGTTTTCCGCGAAAATTTGGCTAGTGTTTTTATACCTTCCTTATGCTCTTGTAGAGTATAATGTCTGTCCCAGTCCCACCAGTTGTTGACTCTTTGCTATTAGAAGATGAGATGGAGTTAGATGTTGATGTTGGTTTGGATGATGAGGTAGGTTTAGAGGTTGATGTTGGTTTGGATGATGAGGTAGGTTTAGAGGATGATGTTGGTTTGGATGATGAGGTAGGTTTAGAGGATGATGTTGGTATTGATGATGATGATGATGATGAGGATGATGAGGAGGATGATGATGATGAGGAGGTTATGGATGAGGATCAGGATGTTCCTCCCTTGCCACCTTCGCCTGTGTATTCGGATGTGACTTTTGAGTCGGATACGTCTGAGGCATTAGGGTATGCGCTTGAGACCAAGGTTCCGACGACGTATGAGGTTGGTGAGTCCTCGACAGTTGCTCGTGTTACTCAGTCAGAGATCAGTGGTGAGTTGAGCCGTTTGAGACAGGATCTCACTAGTTGTCAGGGTCGTTACGTATCGTTGGCTAGGAGAACGTGCTTTCGACCACGTGAGATTGGTGATTTGACTAAGGAGATAGTAGGCGGGCAGAAGGCTGCATATAAGATGCATGTTGGATTGCATAGGCATGCAGCTAGGCTAGGCTCAGCCGAGGAGTCAGATGCTAAGATGCAGGAGCATTTGGATATGCTAGATGGGAGAATGGCTGAGATGAGTAGGATGGTGGATCAGTTGACTATGAGAGAGGTGTTTCTTGATATAGACAGCAGGCAACACTATCGTAGCATTCAGTCATTATGGGATGAGCTTCATGCTACGCAGTGGCAGGTGTACTATGACAGGTTGGCTAGGTTCAGGCCTAGTGACAGTGTTGATGTGATGGCTGTGTATGGAGGTCGTAGAGAGGGCAGTGATTAGTCATTCATAGTTGTTTGTATCTTTGATAGTAGTTTATCTAGTACGTATCGACTGAATAGTTCGATTGATAGATTTTATCAGAAACTTGTATTTGTTTTGCAATTCTTGTAAGACCAATGTCAAGTATGAAATCTATGATGTATTATGATGATGTACTATTAACGGTGTTGACCTATGCTATGTTATGTCTTTTCTTTTGGGGTATTGTTGGTCTTGC
>LBNU01028668.1:41705-52814 GCA_014162995.1 Artemisia annua | reverse complement strand
AAAGAAGAAGATTGGAGCATGGTATATGATGGATAGCTTGGTTTAGAGCCTCAAGGGAGGTTTTAGGACAGGTTTTGGTTCATAGTTCTTGGTTTTGGATCACACAGGACATTTGTAAGCAACTTTCTCATTTTGTGCTTATCACTGTAGCAGTTCTCAATTTCTGCTTAATTTTTGTTTTCATGCTTGCTTGGTGTATATGAGTTAAGATATTGCTTAATTAGATCCATTTGTTAACTAGTTCCCATTTTTTTACTTTCTCTCACAACTGTCATTTTAAGCATCATAGTTATTCTTAGGTGTTTGATGTTTAGATTGGTAATTCTGTGGTTAAATTAGTTTATAGGATCATAATATGTGCTTCTGAATCAGTCTTATGGCCTGAATTAGGGTATTGCTTTGAAAATAACATTCTCATCAGTTTTAAGAGGTGTTTGGCAGTACTTGTTGATTGCATGTTTGTGAGTTCCAGTGGTTAAAAGTTGCTTAGAATCATTTCTCAGGTTCATTGTAGTCTCAATATAGCATATTATCAGTAGTTGTAAGTTAAAAAGTAAAAATTAGTTGTAATATCCTCTAGTTGCTTAACTGTTGGAATTTTATATAGGATAATCTTCACATTAGGCATAAAGCTTGTTCAACTTGCTTAAATTAGTTTCATTTTAGCATAATACATCTAACTTAGTAAACTAGGAAGTTTTAAATCTCAAATTGGTCAAAGTTCATACAATCTCAAAAAAGTCAAAAGTTACCTATCTGTTAAAAATGGACAAAATTTCTAGGACTTGCACAAGATTCAAAAGAAGTTGAAAATGGAAATTTCTTGGTTTTTTATGATCTGTGGTTGCTTGTGTGTCTAAATCAACTAGAAACTTGGAATTTTAACACCATTTGCTCACATTAATTTGGTCTTGAACTTGCCAGTGTGATCAATTTGATGCCCTGTGCCCAGACCCTTTTTCAGTGTTGACCCATTTTTATTAAGTCCATTCCTTGCTCATTATTTGACTATTCTGTTTGAGATTTGGTGATCTGAGATCCCTGGTGGCTTGACTTGTTTGGTGTGTATTTAGTTTTTCCTTATTAGCTTTTTAATCTGCTTATTTTGTACCTCATAATTTGCCCTTTGGCAATTGTTATTTCTGTAAGAAACTCAGTTTACTAAGTTTGTTAGATTCATGTTCCTTTTTGATTCTAGTTCTCAGTATTGTTGTTATTTGTTTGTTGTGATTACCTAAGCCTTTATGTGCTTGTGCTTAGTTTTAGCTTATTTGTTTAATTGTTGTAACTGCTTATTGCAATATCTCACTTGAACTCTACAATTCCATCACTGTTACCCCTTTGAGCTTTCACAAGCTTGTGTTAGTTGATTATTGTGTTCATTCTAGTTCATTTGGCTCTCTTTGTTTTTTTTTCTAAGCTTGTGCACCTGTGGTTCTTGTTTGGTAGCTTTTGAGTTAGCTTTCACCATTCATTGACTCAACTGAATGGATTATCCATTTCAGTGGATTGAGCCTAGTTCACAAACTCTTTACATGTTCCCTAGAACCTCATAACATCAAAAACACAACGCCTTCCGGGGCCTCGCAAGTGTCTTGAGTGACCACCTTATACTGCCATTAGCAACTCAGACCGCCCGTACGCGCGAAGAGGAGGGCCTGTAGTGTGAATAACTGATTCTTTATTAGAGGAGCGTTGAGATGAAGGTAACTTTACCTGAACACACATAAATTCCTAACGTAGAGCAAGAAGATTCAGTCTTGACTTTTAGTGTGTTTATTGTATCATAAGTACATGCATTAGCTCTTGTACAATGGTTGTTACTAGTAAAGACCATACGCGCCAGGTTAACGGAGATTCGTTTAACTGCCAGCGGCTTAAAAGACGTTGTTCAAAACGTTGCATATATTAGCTGTTATAATAGGCCTGAAACCGCAGCCGGGGCCGGGGAGTCATGCCAGATGCTCGGAGCTCGTCTCGATGTCTATTTTTAAAAATGCTCCGGAGCTCGTCCGGTTCGGCCTTATAGATCTCGGTCCCGAGCTTCGCTCCGTAGGTATGCAATATTATAAGCTCATGAGGATTCCGGTCCGGATCGTCCGTTTGTGCATGAACCCATACACACACTTGGGCTTTGAGCTCGTTTATAAAGAGATCTTTATCTGTGTTCGAGCTAGTTAACCGAGGAGTAGTTAGTATATTTTTTTTTTGGAACTCATCCACACATTAACCATTTTATTTTCTTATTTGTTTGCAAAACCGAAGATTTGACTATTGAGCGAACTGAGAGGTCCCGAAGAAGAGGTCGACATATCGTGCGGAACTTAACTCCATGTCGTTCACAAAAATAGTATTTACGTTTTAACACGAAAAATAAGCGATCGCTGAGCGAGCTCGATCGTGCCCAGCAACCTCACTTATACCACCACAGTAAAAACTTGCCAGACACCTGCTCGCAACACACCAGACCCAAGATGGTCAACCGAAGCCAAAAGATGAATTAAACCATCCATCTGCTGGACTACCACAATAAAGCTTATCAACGACGGTCTGGTATCTTAAATCATCATCGATTAACCATTATTTACTTCTGAGCTACTTTCCTCAAATCATTATAAACAAAAGATACATNAAAATTCGTTTAATGCGCTTATGTGTCTTTCCATATTAACCAACCTTTGTACAAGAGTCTAATGCATTACTTATGATACAATAAACACACAAAGTCAAACCTTAATCTTCTTCTCTACGGTTAGAATTTAATGTATTTTAGTAAAGTTACCTTCAATACGCTCCTCTAATCAAGAATCAGTTTCAATTCAACACTTCCTTCTTCCCTACGTTTTGCTAATCATTAATTCATTCAAACATTGACCGATTTGTTTTGATTTATGAGGTTCAACAGATTCAAAAACACCACGGATCTCCACTTTCGTTCAATCTTCCTCTTCAATCTTTCAAAATACGTTTCAATATTCCAGTGAATCACAAATCAAACTTCCTCTACATGATTCAACATCGATTTGGATTACATCATTGTGCCATCAATTGTGTTTTGTCAACATCGAACATTGGTATGTACCTATTTAATTTGAATGTATAGGGTTTTGAATTATTAGTTGTAAATTACAATTATTTTGTTGAAGAAGTATTATAACATACTCCATTGGTTATATTCAATTTTAATTGTGTTTTTCCAGAACATTAAAAAATTGGGGGAAATCACCTTCATGAGTTACTTATCAGGTATTATGAACAAATTTGATTTATTAATTACCTTTCTTTAATTTAAATCCCGTAGTAGTGACTGATAACAGGATAAAGATTCTTTTAATGTGTTTTTTTTAATAATCAATCTAATTGTGTTTCGATTCAGTTTTTAAAGAAAGGTACACAATTTTTGTTTTCGTTATTTAATTTGAACTTATATTTATATTTATTTGGGTGTTTTTTTCATTGTCTTTTCTTTATAGGTTGTTGCGGTACCCAGATAGATGATGATTTTGGCTGTTTCTACACAACAACAAGTAACTTTTTGTAAACTATAGTTTTATTTATATGGGTTTTAGTATGGTAATAGTATATTATATTTTAGTTGGGTTTTATGAGTTTTTTTAGCTTTAGAGTTTCATATTGGGTGGATTTAGTGATTACTGAGTTGGGTTAGTCTTAAATCAGTTTTATGTCATTTGTTTGTATATGCATACCAAGTGTTCGATGTAATGTCAGAATGAAAACACGTGTTGTATTATATGCCATTTTCAGGAAAATAAACTATAAAATTATGTTGAAATTATGAGGTTGGTTACAAGCCATTGTTCTACGTTGTGACATATAAATCGATTGAGCTAAGGAAGGGAGAAATTGAACGATTAAGCCATTAAGGAAACATTCGAGAAGGTATGATATTAACTAGAGGTGACAAGATGGGTGGGTTCTTAATGGGTCTAAACGTGTAGTTTGTGTAATAAAGATCTCTCTGTTAAATTTTATAAGTATATTACAATAACTAATATCACCTTATTCATGAATAACAAATAGAAATTATTTCATATAGCATCCTCCAATTTTTTACCAAGGTTGTACGTGATGGAACATCAAAACAAAGTGTTTTTTTAGTTAAAATGTGACACATTGTGGTGTATGATTCATGTTTTGCTTTTCTTTTTTGTCTACATCAGCTTTTCCAAATTAAGACGACGGAAGTCATAAACAAGTTGACCACAATACATTAAAGAGTGGTTTACCACTCACTTGCCAAAGACACATGTAATAGTGAATGTTCATGAAGTTCAACATGAATATGTGATTCAAATCTAAGTGTATTTATGATGTACTACGTATTAGTTAAATTCAGGTACTAACTTTCGAAGGTGCAAACCATTTTTCTTTTTGGTGTGGCATTTTCTTTTCATAAAGTCATATGCTTGCTAAATTAATGGTTTCACCTCAATTTATGTGTTTGCTTTGTTTTATTTCAGCTTTCATAATTTATTCTCAAGGGCTTTCAACTTCACAAGTTTAGGTACTATTACACTATCGTATATGCTTGGGTTCATATTTTTTTTTCCAAAACTAATGAATACGTTTCATTTTTTTTATGATGATGTCATATGCGGTCGTTATTTTCATTGCACATATATGTTCTTACTTTATTAATGAAACTTTTGTTATACTAAATTTAAGCTCATATGTATGAAAAATGGCAAAAGAAAATTATTGCAATGTAATTTAAATGATCAATCATCTAATAGTGAAAAAGATATGCAATCACCTATCCATTTGATAGCCAGGGCCAGTCATTCAACAAAATACAAATTAACCCTCCTGAACGGATTTTTGTCAACGACAGTTATATGTGGCTTTGTCAAGGCTACATCAGCTCATGGTCTTAAGATACTTATTAAGGAGCAACAGGACTTAGCCACCTAACTCTACCAAGAATATTGTTCACTCAGATATATCTAATAAATAGAACTTGCTCAGGTTTTTTATAAACATGTTTATATCAAGAGTACATATAAGTTACAGAATCACGTTTTACCTATGTTGATATGTTATGAAATGTTGCCTTCAGTTATCTTACAATCTAATTTTTTATTATGTTATTCACAACTTGGTTAGGTACAGGAAAATCACATCTAAGAAGATATGTGCTCTTTAATACGTTAAAGACATGTTATGATAAGTTTATAAATGGATGAGTTAAGACATTTTAAAGGTCTTCATAGTGTTTGACATTCATGAATTCAACTGATCATGGAGTCTCTCTTATGATACTCATGGCTTACCTTTCATGCATGTTAGCTGAAGTAAGTATTCTATTCTATAGTAGTTATAGTGCATTTCGGCAAACAAATTAATGGTGAAAAATTTTGACCAGTTTCTCTATAAATTGGCTGATTTTGGCTATGATTAACTCTAACGGGTCAAACAGGTTCTACTATAAGATTTAATGAAAATGATACGGGGGTCAAATGGGTCGAAATTTATTTAAAGTGTTGTGATTATGTTTTTTAGTCAAAATAAATTAATTCTATTATAACTAAAAGAGATGTTTTCCGGACCCACTACCCACCCTATACCAAGAAAAAAATTATATTTAGATTTTGTATAAGTACTAAATTCAGCTTCTTGGATGGCAGACATGCTTTTGCAACAATCTCATTTATAGCCGAAATCATCATCTTCATGTATATCGGTTTGGTACATCCGATCAATCAGTTTAAGACTATTGTCCATCTATGTGTCAAGTTAAACATTATCTATTTCAGACCAACTTTTTCTTTTTTCTTTAAGGGCTGTTTTAGGTTGTAGATTTAGCCGTAGGCAAGAAAGCATTGGCTGATGTTCGCTCAACGGAAGATGGAATGGAGGATATCAATAAAACGAGATGTGGCGTTCTCAATATATCCGGTATGGCTGGTATGAATTATATTTCCAATTTTCTATTGGATACTTATACGCAATTGGTGTACAGAAAAGAGGAACTTATATATATGCAGAAGTTTTGAGCGGAAGCTTTAGTTCTGATGCGTATGACATGACACAACCTCACCCTGAAGGTAAACCAAATGTACATGTACCTTTTATATATTTATGACATATGAGCAAGATTACCTGAGCAATGGGTCAAATGTATGAACTATTTATTGTTAGGTAGTGACATCCTATTATGCATTGAAAATGTGATATCACAATCCAAGTTAAGGATCAATTTGATTTTCAAATTCATGTTACATGAGCAGAGACTTTTGGGTAACTGTTCTAAACACGTACTACTTTGTGTATAGATACTTTTTTGTGTTAAGTGTTATAACTATATTTTTCGTGCTACATGAGTAGATACTTTTTCTGTTATAACTATAGTAAAAAAAACGTACGGTGAAATAGTGAAAGGGTATATTGACCATGGAAGCATTAAATATATATTAAAAAATGGATACTTGAATCTCAGCAGTTAGAATCTAAAACCGTATTAGTTGACAATTCTGTTGGTCATGGTATTGTAAATGCGTGTGTGAATATTGGGTTATTAGAAAAGGCACATGGCGTTCTTGATGAAATGAATGTGCAAGGCGGATTTGTTGAGCTTGGAGTTTATGTGTCGATATTGAAGGCTTACGGTAATGAACATAGAACAACAGACGCTGCATAGTTAGTATCTGAAATGTGTAGTTTAGGGCTCGAGCTCGATGTTAGTAACTTTGATACTTGAATAGATGTGTTTATGTTCGGTCAAGATTTTTTTTTATCTTTTTAGAGACATTATGCTGTTTTTTTTATAATCAGGTCTAAGCTGAAATGCGTGTCTTATATATTCTCATTGTGTTGCTTATGACTCAAGTATTGTTTTTTTGGGCAAAGCCTCTTATCATTCAATAGTTTAACCATGTAGTATATTGTCACATACATAATTATCACAGTGTGATTGGGCGATGGATGTCGGCAACAACAATGATCATTTATGAAAGCCGCATGAGCCATTAAGAGGGATTTGTAACAACAGTGACCACAATGTCCTATGAGGTTAGTTTTGCTCATAATTTTTATTTCCCATTTTCCTTTGCTCTTAGTGTACCTTTCTATTATTTTTCACAAAGATTTTCATACAACTTTCACATTTTCTATCAGTTTCAGTGTTTGTTTTGTAAACATGTCCAAGTATATATCTGTTTGTTGTATTATTTCACCCATTCCAAAAGGATGAGCATTTCACTTATTCTAAAATTGTTTGTCTGCCACAGTAGTGACTTTTATACTTTCGGCATACTTTCAAATTATGCATACAAAGATTTAATCTGGTGCTAAAGTAGTGACTTTCATATTTCAGCATACTTTCATATCTATATAAGTAAATTTGAAAATATAATAATTTTTTACATCCAAATGGTAAATAGAGTGTGACACTCATCTAAAAGGAAAAACTGACTTTAAGCACAGACTATTGAATTATGATATCTATATAAGTAAAATTGTAGGTGTCAAGTGTTCTGCATCATTGTAGCTTTTTAGTGAATCTTCATGGGATTTGATTAAGTTTAGTAATAACAAGAATGTAATTGATCAGTTTAATCAAATCTTACTTATGTTTGATTAGATGTATTTTATATAAAGTTAGCCACTAAAGACAAAGATTTTGAATTTAAGTTAGTAGGTGATAGGGAAGATGGTTTGGATTGGATGCTTGATTGAAATTGACAACCTATTATTAAGTAGTAGTGCTTTTGAATTTAATCCTTTTGTTTCTTTGTGACATATACATCTGATTTGGTGCGTCTTTATTAGATCTCGGATAGTAAATTTCCTCTTCGTTAATTGCAGGTGGTGATTCATCTATGGTATAGTCAAGTAGCTGGCGTATGATAACTCGACAAAGGAAGGCGTATGATGCATGAGGAATTTTTTTTTGGCGATTATAAGATGCATATGATCAATTCTTTTGGAGGATTGTGGTTGTGGTTGTTTTATATTAATGTCATTTGGTCATTTGTTTCTTAGTTTGGTTAGTGGCTGGCACTTTTGTTTCAACGTATGCTTATACCATGGTTTTTTCAACTGAGTATCTAAACAATGTGTAATGTGTTGTGATTTGTAAATTTTGTCAGGTACCGTCCCTGTTACCCAAAATATAATTGTATTTGCTGATGCACATTTTTGTTGGTCTTTTTTCTTATTGTCAATTCTTATTTTATCAGGGACTAAATAATTAGCCTTCATAATCTTAACTTTCGTTCACTAATAAAATTGTGGAAGGGGTAATAATGTTAATGCTGACATTTTAAATACATTATAGCTTTATACAGTCAATGAAACACTTTATTGCAGATGCCATATTGATAACTTAGGCAAACTTATTGATATGTTCATTGTGTCTAATAAATATATAATGCAAAATGCGAAAATCAATGAATGCAGCTCATTATGAGTACCAAACGTTTTGGATAAAATCAATAACTTAGGCAAACTTATTGATATGTTCATTGTGTCTATTATTGACTATACTTATCCAAACGTTTTGGATAACAAACATGATCCGGCGTACTTCCAAGAAAAGGCGATTCTTGCTCCCACAAATGAAATCGGCGACACTATAAATGATCATCTGTTGGACAAATTTCCAGGAGAAGAAATGGTCTACTTAAGTTGCGACAACGTGGATAAAAGTGAACGTGGTGTCCTCATAGATCAGTCTATTTTCTCACTTGAATTTATCAATGGATATAAGTTCTCAGGTGTTCCAAACCACAGGCTTGCTTTAAAAGTGGGAGTATCCATTATGTTGTTAAGAAATATAGACCAAGCCAACGGTTTATGTAATGGGACAAGACTGCAAGTACTTAAGTTAACAAGAAACTCTATTCAGGCGCAGATCATTAACGGAACCAACTTTGGAAAAAAATGATTATACCACGGTTGAGGATTACTCCATCAGATAAGCGTTTGTCTCTAAAGATTGTCAGGAAACAATATCCTATCTCAGTTTCGTTTGCCATGACAATCAACAAAAGCCAAGGTCAATCACTTTCTAAAGTTGGTTTGTACTTGCCGCGTCCTGTTTTCACACATGGACAATTGTATGTTGCTATATCAAGAGTAAAAAGCAAGCAAGGTTTGAAGGTTGTCGTTTGTGATCGTGATGGTAATGTCTCCAAAACTACAATAAATGTCGTGTATAGAGAGGTGCTTGAAGGACTATGATTAAAACTAAAAAAGGTATGTAAAATACACACGTCCCTTTATCTTTCTCGTATTCTCAATTGTAGTATATTATCAGTAACAACATGCATTTACTCACATCATATACGGACTATTAGGTGTGCATGCCATGGACATTTGGTTTCGAATCGATAGACGCTCACACACATCTTTTGCTACTCAAGACAATCTGTTTTGGAGACCCGACATTTGTTACTTTATTTGTAAGAAAAGCAATTGCTTATCGCATAATGGACGCATTGTCACATTCTTTATTTCATATGTTAAATGGAACATGCTTACGTTATCAATTTTCTTATCATCTCATTTCTCTATTTCTTTAAAAGATTACCCGGTGTCAACGGGTCTCTAAGCTAGTGTATAATATAAACTTAGCTTGTCTTATAAATGCAAAATACCCCTAATAAATGTTTCAAGAGTTGATTATTCCAAATATGCCCTTCAAGTGTGATTTCAACAAATATAGTTTGTACGGTACAATATGTTTTGCATGAGAAATCGTGCACAAAAGTTTGTATGGTACAACATGTTTCAAGCATCTCTAAACCTCAAAGAATACAAACCAAAAATGTCATTAATGCATAAATTAAACACACCAATTAGTGGTTAGTCTTTTTACCTTCCCGTCCATGAGTTAAAAATATTTTATCAACTATATAATGTGTCAAAAATCACACACAACAAACCACAACTTCCTCCAAACCGCGTGCACATTGGGCTACAACTTATAATGGTGGTAAAGTAAGCATCATATCGTCTTACTTATTAATCATATTAATTTATATTATTTTATGTAAATTTCACGTGTGTTTGTGTGTGTAACAATGTAGGACATAAAGATGGTGCTTAGGAGGTTTGGTAGTAACATCATCTTCTCTAATGGTTTAAGAGATCCTACACATCGTTTTCTTATCAATTAAGTGGAACATGCACGAACATTTTTACTTTGATTAACTGTATTTAAGTTACTAACGATCAACTATATCTAATTGTTTTTTGTAGCACGTCAAGAAGCATTAAAGAAAGAGATCGAGAAGTTACAAAAATTGTATCAAGAACAAAACATGCAAAAGGCCAATGAACAACAACGACAAAGAAAAAAACAACAACAACAACAAGAACAACGTCACGGCCACCGGTGGGATGAATACTTAGCATTCATATTAATAGTACGTTACAAATTAAACATGCAATATTTTACTTCATGTAATACCGATGAACGGGCTAATACTATTGATTCGTTAGCAAGTAAGTTTATTGAAAATAATGTGACGAGCATTCAATCTTTAGTCAATAATTATTACTACACTTTGTTGGTGCATTTTAATATTTTTGCTCTTAATGTAGTTTTTTGTCTTGCGGTGTGTTAATGTCACTTTCTTAATTAAACGTCGTGGAATATTGCGTGACTTGATATTTGATATAATTGTGAAAATTATGTCGATGTTACATATTGAAAATGGTAGTATATAATAAAAATATCTTCACACTATTATCTTAACAATGAGAATCTTTTAAATCAAAGAAGTTTATAAAGGAGAAGAAAATTGTATTTCAAATGTTATCCTACACCTATCACGAGGTAAGCATTATTCATTTGAGTTTGAGATCATGTGATTCATGTCGTCATACTGTAAATACTTAGAGTGAGTTACTAATGAATGCTCCAAATTCGATATTATAGTTTATGAAAAAATGTTGTAATAATGCATTAATTAAAAATAATAATTTATGTAACTTACTCATATTAAAATATTACATATGAAAAGCCTCATTTAAATATAACATTTTGCAAAAAACCTCTTCATATTAAAGAAAGAGATGGAGAAGTCACAAAAATTGTATCAAGAACAAAACATGCAAAATGCCAATGAACAACAACGACAAAGA
>LBNU01028668.1:15572-41643 GCA_014162995.1 Artemisia annua | reverse complement strand
TATATATATATATATATATATATATATATATATATATATATATATATATATATATATATATATATATATATATATATATATATATATATATATATATATATATATATATATATATATATATATATATATATAGGGGGGGGGGCGTTATTGTGGTATACACTTATAAAGTGGGATACAATAGGTACAGTTGTGGATCGTCGGATCAAGATTATTAGATCAAAAAGAAATATAATTGATGAGTGGCATATTTGTAATTAAATAGAAGATGCAGGGCACTATGTATCAATTTTAATAAAAAAAAATAGCGGGAGTTGGTACGGAGTATAAATATATTAAACACACATTTTATAAAAAACCGATCAAAATTTTTAAAACCCCTGATCTGGTGCATATTCAAAAACAAAAAGCCTATCCCTAAAATTATGCTATTCCGTGATTCATTCTCCAGAAAATCATCCCCAAATATTGTATATAAAATTAGGGTTCATACTATGAATGTGCCATTATAAAGTGTAGGTGATTTTTTATAAAAAAACCTATAACTTAAAGTATCTCATCTTCAAGGATGAACACTGGTAAGTGACACACTGGTTTTTTAGTTGTTATACATATGAATTTGACACTGTTAGTAACACATTGTTGTTGGTGTTGTTTTTTATTTTTGTAGTGCGACGAAGTGGCCATTTGTCTGAAATAAGAAAGGGAAATCATGGTAATGGTGATGATGAAGTTATTGACCTAACAACACCTGAATGGGCTAATGTAGAAGAAGGTATCAATTAATAAATTACTGTTTTTTTAGTTCATGTGATACAACACTGATATATCATAAAATTTTGGGGGTTTTTGTGATTGAGTGATACAATTAAAAAATTGGGGATTTCATAATTGATTAGTGTAATCAATTAGGGTTTTAGTCTAATTAATTAGTGTAATTGATTAGTGTGCTACAATTTAAAAATTAGGGTTTTTGTGTTTGTGTGATACAACTATGATAAAGTAGGGTCTTTAATTGGTTAGTGTAAATTGTGTTTGTGATACAGTAAGAAATTTAGGGGTTTTTTATTGAAACAATTTGACCCTAATTTTAAAAAATTTGGGATTAGTATTTTGTGTGGGATACTAAACTAAATAGGGGTTTTGATGTATCTTTGATTTGTATCAGTACTAAAATTAGTTTTAAAATGTCATATATGGTTCAGTTTGGATCAATTTGTGTCAGTAAATGTTCTGCATATATTGTTTTAGATATCATTTGGGGTGTTTGGGAAATGTAATGCAATAAATAGTGGGCTGTTTGGGAGGGCGACTGATACATTGTTAAACTATATAATAAGGTGCAACACATTATAGATAAGGCGTAAACTTGTATCATCAATTGTTAGACTACTAAAGATTGGTGAAACATTTGAAAAAATGGTTCAATATGGGGCAAACTAGTTAAAATTAGGGTCAAATTGTTTCAGTAAGTATGAGTCAAAATGTATGAGTAATTTTTCAATATGCACCAGAATGTGTCAATATGGACCAAAATGTATGAGAATGTGTCAAATTGTATCAGTAAGTATGGGTAAAACTAGTTCAAGTAGGGTCAAATTTGTCAAATTGTATCAGTAAGTATGGGTAAAACTAGTTCAACTAATGTCAAATTTGTATCAGTAATTATGGTGCAATATAGATAAGGCGTATAATGTGTGATACAATAGTATGAACTTTGTGTGATACAATCATAAAAACAGGGGGATTGTAATTTTAAACATTGTGTTGTAAAGTGTTCAAAGCGGAATAAATATATGAACGAATTTGTATAAGTTTAGTAATGTGTTCAAAGTGGAATAGTTTAGTGAATGTGTTCAAAGTGGAATAGCTTAGTGAATGTGTACTGATATATTGTTCAAAGTGGAATAATTTGTATAAATTGTGTGGTACAGTAAAGTGTTTCGTGAATGAAAAGCGAATGTAAATTGTTTTATAACTCTCTGTGTGCTAGCAGAATTTATACATGAAGAACCAGCAAGGATTGGGAATGTAGCAAGTAATGCAAGTGATGCGTATGGTAAGTCGAAAGAAGCAGATCCATTAAAGGTGGATAATGGGGATGCCAATATGGGGACTGATAAAATGGATGTTGATAAAATGATACGCGTATAGGTAATTAATTTTCAATACTGTCATTATATATTGAAAAATATCATGTGTATATGTAATCTTTGTTCATGAATGCTAAATGTGTCAGATGAACGTAAGATTCGTAAGTTGAAATTGGATGCGTTAGTTGAAGAAAGAAAGAAGAAACAAGGTGAAACAATTAAAGGACAACTTGTAGCAGATGGTGAACGTGTGGGGCTGAAGGGGAAATTGGCATCACTAGTTTTGAAACCAAGAAAGACTCAACATGAAAAAGGTAAAGTGTAGTTTGAATTGTGATATAAATTAGTGGTATTACTGATACAATCAAAGTATAATTATGAAAACAATATTTATGTAGCACCGGGTAAACGGTTGGCGAGCAAAAGGAAAAAGGGGCTAGAAGCAGAAAAAGTTGGTAAAACAAAGGATGTTGAAAATGCCAATACTAGAGGTAATGAATTTTGTTATTTAATATTTATGCCAATACTAGAGTCTAGAGGTAATATTTATGCAAGGAACTATAACAGATTTTTGTTTGTGTATGTTAACAGGTAAAAATGTAGCGGCTGTAGTAGGCGATTCAGATGATGATTTTGTGGATAATGTTGGAGAAAGAAGGAAAAAAATGGATGAGCCTAATACGGGATCTGGTAAAGGTATGAAACATAATGGATATTATACATTTCCATTGATATTTATACGTATTTAGAAAGGTAGTAGCCTAATAGGTTGACCACACAATTCAATTGTTAGTAATTGTAATTTTTTTGAAAATGCCTATAGGTGCTACTGGTAATCCAACAAAGGTTTCGAAAGACAATGATAAAAGTGATAGGATTGTTGCACGAATTCCGCCAGCTAGTTTGTTTAAGGCGATAACTTCCTTGACACATATGCAGAGACAGGATGTAATTGATATGGGATTTGGTGATATTCTCGAGTTTAAAATAAGTAAAGTTCCAACACGTTTAGCGTTTTGGTTGCTGGAGATGTTTGATGAAAATACGTGTTCGTTGAATCTTCCTGGTAGAGTAATAAAGATAACTCGAGAGTTGGTTAGAGAATTACTGGGTGTACCGATGGGAGAGGTACATTTAGATGCCCGTGACGAGGCAAATCATAGGAACGAGCTAACACGTAGATGGAAGGCCCAGTTTGGGACAATCAAAAGGCATTATAGCACACATGTTGCAAAATTGATTGTGGAAAAAAAACGTAGCGGGTGGTTGTTCAAGATTAACTTTCTAGTGTTATTTTTTTCAACTTTTGGTGAGGCGAATCTGAATAATACAGTTAATCTGAAGTTTTTACATTTACTTAATAATGAAGATGATATAGTCAAGTTGGACTGGTGCACGTATATAATTGAGAGTTTGATCAAGACAAAACGTTCATGGAAACGGGAAGGGTTTTACTGTGGTCCTATAGTTCTTCTTCTGGTATGATAAATGTTTTTTATGATTTAGTGTATATGTGTTTTTGTTAATAAATTATATGTTTAAATGGATGTATAATTAATTAAAAATTGTTGTACAGGTTCTGTATGCCCATTCTGTGAAACCTATTAAGGTCTGGTCTACAGAGATGTTAAATAAATTAGAAGCAGACGTGTTTCCTAATGATGATGGGGGCGATACATGTGTTGGTGAAGAAGCCGAAGCTGAGGGTAAGAGTTAAGTAATCGAAATTGAGATATTCATAAATGTATAATCTTTCATAATTCTTGAATGTAAAATTTATATGATTATGCAGTACGTGATGAAGAGGGAGGCATGGATGAAGAGAGAGATTTGGGAGAAGATGACATATATGAAGATTACGGTATTGATGATGTGCCATCAGACTTTGAGGTACTAGTGTATTGCAAAAGTGTTTTAATTAAGTACGTTTTAGACATGTATCATAGAAACCAACTTACGATGTGAAAAGTGAAATAGTAATTGAAATATTTATTTTATGCAGGGATTGAAAAAGTGTATAGCGGCATGTTTAAAAAGGGCGGGTAAACTATGTGATCGTGCTGACCAACTTATAGATGAAGGACTGGACATTGACAACAATGATGCTGCGTTATTAGAGTTGAAGGAATTGAGGAGTCAACTATTTGCAGTTCCAACTTATTATGAGCAGCCTAAAGAAGGCACATATCCCGACGAGTATGCAAATTATAGTTTCCATACACCGGAGAATGGTGGGGAACCTTATCCAGTTACGCAAGTGTATGGATCGCCTACTGGATATGGTGAGTTATCTGATAAAGTGTGTGAAGAATGGCATAGGGCAAGAGAACAAATTCCAACAAGGTTGGATTTTGATGACACGGAAGAAATTGATCTGAATGTGACACAACCACCTGCGACTCAGGGGAAATTTGTTGGTGACTCTAATGATGGAACGGCTATGGAAGAAGGGGAAGACTTGCTGGAAGGGTTGCGCAATTACGACTCACAAGATCCAGCTGATGCTGATATGTTTACAACGCCGGTTGATACAGGAGTATGTGAACAAGAAAAGAGTACTTCAAGCCATGTTTCAACGTTTGGGAAAGAAGGCATAAAGAATGAAAACAAGGAAATTGTACCTTCTTATTCAGAACCTAAGCCGCTGAATGTAATCGTGGGAAACGTTATTCTAAATAGGCTGAAGCGGAAAAAATTCCTTCCAGAAAATTTGCGCTCGCCTTACGTTGTCAGGGAAGTATCATTGGTTTCCCCACGCACGATGCATGAGATAAGGGTAGCTGAATGTTTTTTCAGTGCTCGGTTTCCAGAAACGTAAGTTTTAATGTTTCATTAGATGTATATGCATAAGAAGTAATAAAGTTATATTTATGAGTTATGATGATTATGTAACAAGTGTATGATTACAGAGATATTGTGTTCAAGACCGACTACGTTGATGGCACAAGAGGTGAGCTGGAAACGTTGTACCCAGGGATAGATATAGCTTGTGGAGCTATAAACATGTTCACACATGTACTAAATGATGCAGAGAAACAAAGGAATAAGAAAACACCAACACGACTTTACTGTCACACATCGATGCTGGTAAGTTTCATGCATTCTTATGTTTTTATCCAAAATTTGTAAGTTGGGTTATAATGATAGCTTAAAAATGAACACAGACAATTGAGATGTGTGGCATGGAATTCGATAAGGCATCGGAAAGGTTTAGTGAGAACATGAAGACTGTATTGGAGAGAAGTGAATATCGGAGTCTAGTAGGCGTGGATATGGTAAGTATCCTTTATACATAAAAAAATCTTTAATAACAACTTAGTAGCTNTTATCTTTACATATATTTATATTGTGTTTGATATATCTTCAAAACTAAATCTTTGTTTACACGAAAGTTTCAATAAGATTTTAAAAGATAATCAACGCTAAAAAGAGGTAAACTATTCAACCCCCTTTCTAGTTTTCCACAGTTATATTTATGAGTTATGATGATTATGTAACAAGTGTATGATTACAGAGATATTGTGTTCAAGACCGACTACGTTGATGGCACAAGAGGTGAGCTGGAAACGTTGTACCCAGGGATAGATATAGCTTGTGGAGCTATAAACATGTTCACACATGTACTAAATGATGCAGAGAAACAAAGGAATAAGAAAACACCAACACGACTTTACTGTCACACATCGATGCTGGTAAGTTTCATGCATTCTTATGTTTTTATCCAAAATTTGTAAGTTGGGTTATAATGATAGCTTAAAAATGAACACAGACAATTGAGATGTGTGGCATGGAGTTCGATAAGGCATCAGAAAGGTTTAGTGAGAACATGAAGACTGTATTGGAGAGAAGTGAATATCGGAGTCTAGTAGGCGTGGATATGGTAAGTATCCTTTATACATAAAAAAAATCTTTAATAACAACTTAGTAGCTACTGATACTCAATAACAGTTGTAGGTGAAAATAGGTCACTCGATTACTAGTATAAATGCATTATTAGATGCTGATACATTTGGTTATTAGACTTAACATGGGCTGATACATTTTAAAAACTGTCAATAAGCAATCCCAAAACACTGCTTTAGTAATAAAGTTTCATGGTGACAGGTTATTTTTCCGATTATAAGTGGGAGGCATTTCTTTCTCGTGGTAATGAATATGAAAGACAATGAAGTGCAGATTTTTGATAACATATATGCAGCGACAGTTGATGAAGTGAAAGAAAGATATGGTCATTTCCCAAATTTGCTGGTATGATTTGTAAAACACATAGGTATAGGTTTAATTTTATTTTGTATTTTGTTAAGGAATCATAAATTGCATGTTTTTGTTGTTTTTTGTTACAGGTGCATATGTTTGAAGACTACATGCTGCATGAGAACAATCCTAACCATGGAAACATGAGAGAAAGTCCAAGAATGATGATGGAAACAAAATGCAGGACGAGGAATAATTTTGTGGATTGTGGGGTATTTGTAATGCGCCACATGGAAACGTTCAAAGGAGACGAATATGGGGACTGTTGTCGTTTGAGTGAAGAAGGTAGAGAACAGATAAAAGAGTTGTGTGACCTGCGTCGCAAGTATGCTGTGAAAATCCTTCTTGCAGACTGCAACAATGCAAGAAAACAAGTTGAGATAGAGACACATGGGTTCAGAACAGTACCGGATGGAGAAAAGAAACGGTTAGAGGCGGAGGCGTTTAAGAACATCAAAAGGCGTGCTAAGCAGTTTCTAGATTGATATCTAGGTTGATTGTTTTGATTTAATAAAGTACCATGAAGATGATTTTGGTTTTTCATATCGTTAGTATGGACAAGGCTCGTGTATGGTTAACGAGTATCTTTTTTTAATTTGCAAGTTATTTATGTTTATTTAAAACATCCGATACATTGTTTTGGATTAAGCGTTATGGGTGTTAATGTGATGACGTTAAATGTGTTGCAACATTTCTTTAAAGTTTGGGTATGATGTATTTAACTTTCAAAGTTTGGTGTTAAAATAATATTGAATGTGTTGCAAGATGTCTATGTCCCAGTAATAGGAAAAGAAAATAAACATGTGCAGGTAATACCAAGACAACAGCAAACTTAATAGCTATTAAGCGTTGCGCTTGTAATTTTAACAAAGAGAGTCATGCATGTTATATAAAAGAAGTCAAAAAAAAAAAAAAAAAGAGTTATGAATATGGAGAATGGAACAAGTATAATAAGTAAAGTGGCTTATAAAATACATAACTTAAATAACTTAAGTTAAAAATATAAGAAGCAAGTCAAATGGTTTATAAAAATGCAGAAAAAGATACGATATTATTCAAATTAAAACTGGCACACTTCACGTCCAATACATAAAAAGTTTGCTTTTAAAACAAAATGATTTAAAAGCTAACTACTCATTGTAGCACGCATAATTTTCCTTATAGAGAACCTGGAACACCGCTTTTCCTAGACCTTTTTTCCTTTCAGGGCAGTTCCTTGCATCATGGTATCCGTACTTGCCACAGTAACTGCATAGCCTCATTGGCTTCTTGGATTTCATGATATTTAGGTTACTGGAAATGCAACAAGCACCACCTGTAACTTTAAAATTATTAAATGTAAAGAGCATGAAACAACTTTCATTTAAGAATGTAGCGACAAAAGTGTAAATAGAAACGTTAGTATTCACCTGGAATGGACGGAATGTGGATTGAACACATGTTGAATATTTTGGCTGTGTATGTTGTTATAGGGTGAATAGCTGATGTATATATAGGGTTTTTACAAATTAGGATATGACCTATTAGTTAGGGATAATGGGTTATTAAGATGGTGATTTTTTTTAAATGATAATGTATATGGGGAAGATAATGATACACATTAAAATCAAAAAATTGATAGCATATAATTTTTTTAAAATGATCATATCATTTCTATTTAAAATGACAGCAACTTTTTTTAAAAACAAACAGTGCTTCAATGCATATAGGATAATAGATGACAATTAGTACCTGCATTATTGGAGTGTTTGGAACTGAGACAGTTAAGCAGCTTATTAGCTTCCGAGGACCTGAAAATCACAAGTATACCTGTATTATAAGACACAAAACAACCTTTTAACCACATGCAACTGATACTAAAGTAAAAATACAAAAGAACATGGTATGAAACATTTTAAACACTTCCAATAAATAATCCCAAACAGTAAGATTTAAAAAAAATAGCAAAAAGAATAATCAATCACAAAACAATTCCAAAACAATTTGTTTACCAGTACATCATAAAGAACATGACAAAACTGAAATGTAAAAGAAAAAATGGAAATTCAATCCGGTACATGTTTTCAGACATTAAAAAAATGACGAAACTATTCACTGTAGTCGAAATCCATGTCTTCACCATCGTATTGGTCCACGTCAGCCACGTCATCGTCTCGTAATCCCTTCTTCTTTGTGGGGCAATTCCTTGAATCATGATGTGAGTATTTTCCACAAGTGTTGCACAACCTCTTCGGCTTGTCTGATATCTTCATAGCAATCTCACTCTTTGATTTACGCCTGGTACGGAGTCTATTACCTTTGGTGTTAATGTCCGTAGGGGGGAAAATATCGATTTTTTTTGGTTCAGTTACACCAAGAGTTGCTGCATAAACTTCATTTGTATTCATCTTAGCAGGGTTGGGGACATCAATTTTAGCTTTCTCCTTCAAAGTAGTCTGCGCGTCCTTATATAATTGCAGCTTTTCAAAGTCACCCACCAAATGATTAACCGATTGTTCAACACTGCTGTAAATTTCCCTAAGAACAGAATCTAGAGCACATTCTGAGTTGGACGCATTTGCACCATCTTTACTGTTTTTGACAGATTTAATGATCATGGGATTCTTTGACCATCTACTTTGCAAGTATTGTGTGGGAAAGTGGTCCACCTTGGACAAACGCAGCACGTAAAAGATATGGCGACACAAAAGACCAAAACACTCGTACCTTAAGCAACTGCATTGGACTGAACAATCAGATGGTGTATACTTGACCTGGTGAAAGAATTAACAAAGGGTTCAATACTGAATAAAATAACGATATATATAAATCAGAATAATTAAAAATATAAAACGTATTGACAGTTACAATTACCTCATATTTGAGATTAACCGTGACTTTAACTTTCGAACCATTTATTTTGTAATCCGCTTCCGTGTCACGAATAACAAATGTAGAAAATGTTTCTGATTCTTGTACACTTAGTGAGCAACAATGAAAAAGCGAAGCCCAGATCTCATCCTGAACGTCATAAAAAAGAGTGTTTGTGTACAACTTGGCGGCATCCTTCTCAACTTGGAGATGAGTTTTGAGGTCCGGCGTAGTGTAATTGGAGTTATGTGTATTCTTGTTATAATTGAATCGTTGTGAATCAACTGCGGTATCATAGTGGCTTAGAAATTCAACCAAAGTCAAGTTCGGATTAGTGAGCTGACCGAGAAAATGGTTTTCACTCTCGGAACGAGATGTCGTACGCATGAGGCCAGACATCGGTTCATGACGAAAGTAAGCAGGTATCCACTTATCACGCATACCAAACATGTCATTCAACCATTTGTGTTCATTCAAACTGAAGTCTTCCATGATAGATGCCCATTCAGCCTCAAAAACCTCAGGCTCAATTTTATCCGTCCAAACTATATCACACAACCGTTTTTTAAAATCTGTGTCGCTACATACAGTAGGGCCAACCTTCATTGGATATTTAAAAAAGATTATTATACACTTCTCATTGAAAGTAAACTTGAAAAAAGCAATCGTAATAAGAATAAAATAAATACCTTTCCAGTTAACTTTTGCATAATGTGCCACATGCATAGGCGATGTCTTGAATCGGGGAAAATCTTTTCGATTGCTATCTTCATCGCCGGGTCTTGGTCAGTCACAACCACCTTTGGTGCCTTTCCAAAAATTTTCTTGAAACGTTTCAACAACCAGGTATACTTCTTGGCAGATTCACTAGCTAATAAAGCAGCTCCAAAAAGAATGCACCGGTTGTGATTATCTATGCCCGTAAAAGGAACCAATATCATATTGTACCTACATTAACATATAATTTTGGGTTGTTAAACTGTATAATAATGTGCAGTACTGATTACGAAAAAATATATACAAGTATAACAGGTTTAAAAGTAATTCGAAACACAAAGAAAAGTGAAAGAACACAAACTTGTTTGATCGAAAGGTTGCATCAAATGACACAACATCGCCAAAAGTATTATAGTACTGCTTCGCTTGCTCATCGGCCCAGAACAATCCTACCAAGGTTTTATCAGCTCTGTTTTGTTTGAATTCGACGGAAAAATTGTCAAAAAACTCTTGCCGACTCAACAACTTCTCAACAACCATTTGTGCATCGCGCTCACCAATAAAATTGTTCAAACCACGTTTGTAATTCCTACATTCAACATCAGTGACACCAATATTCTCAAAACCCCCATACATCTCTTTAAATACCTTCCACGTTCGTGTTGGACCTAGATTAGCGGTGGATAGGTGATACAACAAATGTTGTTGCGGGAAACTAAGCTTACGGGAAACCTTAAGATACATGTAATCTTCTTCACGGACCAACCTATGATTATGTTTCTCTAAAAACTTGTAAACTACCCACTTATTTTCCGGGGTCCTTCTAATACGGAGCCTGGCTAGACATCCACATCGCTGCGATCCACGTTTTCTCCTTTTTATCACCTTCGTTTGGGATTCATCATTTTGTAAATTATTGTTCTTTAAAGTAGGATCTTCGTTTGTTTTGTTTGCTGAGGGTTTTACCCCTTCCCTAGCACAAACAAAATACTTCAAAGTAGGATCTTCATTTTTTTTGGTTTTTTTTACCACCTCTTCTAACTTCAAACCCACCTTCCCTGGCATAATCTTTATAAAATTTAAGAGCCATATCAATCGTATCAAACTCAGTACCCTCAACAGGTTTGTTCTTAGCATCCGGAATCCAAAACTTGCTACCTTCGGGAGTCGGTTGGTAACTCCCAACTTGTGGGACAATTTGATCATCAAGAATAACAGTTCCTTGCACATTATTATTTGATTTGGGAGTTGATGGCTCACCTAATAGCATAAGGATAGGTTGTTAAAATTCTGTTATACATATAATCATACTAATGCGTGAATTCAAATAATTAAGGATGTGTTTGGTTAAGCTTATATGTGGGCTTATTAGCTGATATGGTCTCGGCCAGAATATCATTCCCAAATTTGTGGCTTTTTTAAGCCCACAAATCTCAAAATAAGCGGAAAAGTGGAGCATATGAAATATAAGCCGAAGCAAAAATAAGCTCTTCGACCACATATAAGCTTAAACAAACACCCCCTAAATACAATATCATACTAATGTGAATTCCAATAATTAAATACATCATCATTCTATATACATGATCACAAAATTCTTGGATAATCTTAATAGGCACCAATAAAAAAAATTCTTGGATAATCATTGAATAAATTAAACCAAAATAAATCAAAACCAATAATCAATAAAGTATATGAATAATAAGATTGTTACATACCTTCAAAGGAAGACGACGTATTGCTCATAATTGCAAAAAAATTTTGATAATATTGGTGTGTGTTTTATGAAATCGAATTCTCTTTTGAGTGTGGATAAAACCCATAATTTTAGGATATGAAGAATCAGTCATAGTTGTGTAACGTATGCAGGGCATATTTTCAGGAAGAATGGGTCTCGAATTAGCTGAAAACATGTTATGATCTTTGAAGATATCAGATGTTGTTAAGAAACAAAATTACTATAGTACCCTCAAGTATATTAAAATTAATTAACAAATTCTTTTAAATAAAAAAGACACGTGTCATTTGTTTATTGGTGCCTATTATAACCAACTCTAAAGGTGTACACCACATGAACAAGAATCTATACATACATACATACATACATACNACAGTTCCTTGCACATTATTATTTGATTGGGGAGTTGATGGCTCACCTAATAGCATAAGGATAGGTTGTTAAAAATCTGTTATACATCATCATACTAATGTGTGAATTCAAATAATTAAGGAGGTTTTGGTTAAGCTTATATGTGGGCTTATTAGCTGATATGGTCTCGGCCAGAATATCATTCCCAAAATTTTGGCTTTTTTAAGCCCACAAATCTCAAAATAAGCCGGATAAGAGGAGCATTGAAATATAAGCCGAAACAAAAATGAGCTCTTCAGCCACATATAAGCTTAAACAAACACCCCCTAAATACAATATCATACTTATGTGTGAATTCCAATAATTAAATACATCATCATTCTATATACATGATCACAAAATTCTTGGATAATCTTAATAGGCACCAATAACAAAATTCTTGGATAATCATTGAATAAATCAAACCAAAATAAATCAAAACCAATAATCAATAAAGTAGATTAATAATAAGAATGTTACATACCTTCAAAGGAAGACGACGAATTGCTCATAATTCCAAAAACTTCTGATAATATTGGTGTGTGTTTTATGAAATCGAATTCTCTTTTGAGTGTGGATAAAACCCATAATTTTGGGATATGAGGAATCACTCTCAGATGTGTAACGTATTGTAACTAATTTTCAGGAAGAATGAGTCAAGAATTGAGCTGAAAAAATGGGAAGACCTTTGAAGATATAAAAACATGTTCAAAACTAAAATTACTATACTACCCTCAAGTATATTAAAATTAATTAATAATTTCTTTTAAATAAAAAAGACACGTGTCATTTGTTTATTGGTGCCTATTATAACCTACTCTAAAGGTGTACACCACATGAACAAGTATCTATATATCTATATATATATTGCTAAAGGTTATCGTATCACCACAAAAAATTCCTTGTAAATTAATTAGGCTCTACAATGAATTTGGATAATCATTAAACCCACAACAATCTTTAACCAAACCAAAAATAGTCGTTGTCATAGTGATTAGTGCAATCCACAAATAAGTGACAATTCAAGAGCCTCGTTGCATAGTGTACATATAGCTAGTAGAGCGGATGTCAATTCCCCTAGCATCGAGGTTACATCACCGGTAATCAGTCACAACAAACATGTCAAGTATATATGACTATCCTTTAGGGAAGCAGATGGTTCCAATGGATTGGTTCACTAGCAGAAAAGATGGTGAATGTTTTCATTTTCCTTTTTGGTGAAAAGAAGAAACTTAAGGATTTAGAGGGCACTATAACTTTCAGGTTTGGCAGATACGAAATCCTTGATCAATTTGTATAATTCATTGAATTCAGCACATTGTTTTATCAAAAGGATTTAAATTAAACTTCCAAACCCGATTTCAAGTGACGAGTATATTCAAATAGACATGCCAACTAAGTATTGATTAATTTCAGCAAACCTGATTTTAAACATCCAAAGAATCCAAATCATTGTTTAAACCTCCACATGAAAGTAAACCTTAGTTAAATTGCTCAATTTTAACGTATTTCCTCAAAGAGTAAACCAATAACGAATCTAGATGATCATTAAAGCCCTTCCAAATTTTAACCAAACCACAAACAGTTGTTGCGTCAGTGCAAACCATAATTAAGTGACAAATATATTCAGAGCCTCGTCACATACCGAACATCTGTATAGTGTACGTCAATAATTTCCCTTTGCATCGAGGTCACGTCTATTAGGTAAACGATCCAAATAGACATGCCAAGTATTGATGTCGATCTTTTGAGGAAGTATATGGTTCTATCAGCCGAAAAGAGGGTGAAAGTTTCAATTTCTTTCTGGTGGGAGAGATGGTGAAAACTTTTGAAAGGTTTAGGTGACACTCCTGCTATCAAGTTTGGTAGAAGGTCCTTTAATAAAGTTCTGCAGTTCATAAATTGGAGCTAATTCTAGCTCATCCTTTGCAGGAACCAAAGCCTATATAATATATGAGTATTATAGTTATATAGTAGCGTCGATATATTAGTATATATATATATATATATATTAATATTATAGTATATAGTAGTATATATATATATATATATATATATATATAATATATTAATATATATAATAGTATTATTATATTATATATAATATAGATTTACTATAGATTTGTCATGTGGTGTGAAGCCTTTAGATGGAGGTGTATTAATAGGGCACCAATAAACAAATGAACTGTCTTTTTATTTAAAAGAAATTATAATTAATTTTAAGTATACTTGAGGTAGTATAGGTAATTTAGTTTTGAACATGTGGTTTATATCTTCAAAGGTCTTCCAATTTTTATCAAGGCTCAATTCTTGACTCATTCTGTCTGAAAATTAGTTACAATACGTTACCATCTGAGAGTGATTCTCATTATCCAAAATGTATGGTTATTATCCACACTCCAAAAGAGGAATTCGATTTCATAAAACACACAACCAATATTAATCAGAAGTTTTTGGAATTATGAGCAATTCCGTCGTTCTTCCTTTGAAGGTATGTAACATTCTTATTATTAAGTCTTACTTTATTGATTATGGTTTTGATTTATTTTGGTTTGATTATTCAATGATTTATCCAGAATTTTGGTTATGGTGCCTATTAAGATGTTCATTCCAAAGAATTTTGTGATCATGTATATAGTAATGATGTGTATTTAATTATTGGAATCACACATAAGTATGATATTGTATTTAGGGGGTGTTGTTTAATGCTTATATGTGGCTTGAAGAGCTCAATGTTTTGTTTCGGGCTTATATTTCAATGCTCCTCTTATCCGGCTTATTTTGAGATTGATGGGGCTTAAAAAAGCCAAATTTTGGGAATGATATTCTGGCGAGACCGATGATCGAGCTAATAAGTCCAAGCATATAAGGCTTGACCAAAACTCCGTTAATTAATTTGAATTCACACGCATTAGTATGATGATGTATAACAGATTTTTTTAAACAACCTATCCTTATGCTATTAGGGTGAGCATCAACTCCCCAATCAAATAATAATGTGCAAGGAACTGTTATTAGTGATGATCAAAATTGTCCCACAAGTTGGACCTTACCAACCAACTTCCCGAAGGTAGCAAGTTTTGGATTCCGGATGCTAAGGAACAAACCTGTTGAAGGTACTGAATTTGATGGTTTACAAATTGATATGGCTCTTAAATTTTATAAGATTACGAAGGGAACGGTGGTTTTGGAAGTTAGAAGAGGTGGTTTTTTCAAAAAAAAAAACCAAAAAAAATAAGATCCTTACTTGGAAGTATTTTGTTTGTGCTTAGGAAGGGGTAAAAACCCTCAGCCAAACAAGAGACAAACGAAGATTCCTACTTTAAAGGCAATAATTTACAAAATGATGAATCCCAAACGAATGGTGATAAAAAAGGAGAAAACGTGGATCGCAGCGATGTGATGTCCTAGCCAGGCTTTCCGTATTAGAATGGACCCCGGAAAATAAGTGGGTAATTTACAAGTTAGAGAAACATAATCATAGTTGGTCCGTGAGGAAAAGATTACGATGATCTTAAGGTTCCCGTAAGCTTAGTTTTTCCCGCAACAACAATTTGTTGTATCACCGTATCCACCGGCTGAATCTAGGTCCAACCACGAACGGGTGGAGAAGGTTATTTAAAGAGATGTATGGGGGTTTTTGGAGAATATTGGTGTCGACTGATGTTGAATGTGGAATTAAGACGTGGTTTGAACAATTTTTATTGCGTGAGCGCGATGCACAAATGGTTGTTGAGAAGTTTGTGTGAGGTCGGCAAGAGTTTTTTGACAATTTTTCCGTCGAATTCAAACAAAACAGAGCTGATTAAAACCTTGGTAGGATTGTTCTGGGCCGATGAGCAAGCGATGAGCAGTACTATAGATACTTTTGCGAGGTGTGTTGGGATTGATGCAACCTTTCGATTCAACAAGTTTGTTTCTTTCATGCTGTTTCTTGTTCAGTGTAGGCTAAGACCTGTACTTGGGGTGAGTGAGTATGGGGTTTGTTCGTGAATCAGTACGTGCACACTGGTTTATTATACTAGTTTAAGAGCAAGGCCCATAATAATATTGGTTGAATGTAGTGAACATATGGGATTGGTTGTTCCTTCTTTATCGGGGTCATAGGATAAGTGGATCACAACCGGTGCATTCTTTTTGTGGAGTTCTGCTGGTATTATTAGTATAGGGTGAACTGCCAAGGAATGTATAGCTCCTTGGTTTTGAAACGTTTCAAGAAAATTTTTTTGAGAGAGTGGGCATCACAAAGGTGGTTGTGATCTGACCCAATGAACCCGGCGGATGAAGATAGCAATCATAAAGGATGTTTCCCCCGATTCAAGTACATCGCTATTGTATGAGTTGGCACATTTGGTATGCAAAAGTGTAAGTCTGTGGAAGTAGTATTTTTATTTTATTCGTGTGATTAGCGTGTTGCTTTTTTCGAATGTTATCTTTCTATTTTATTGATGATAGTTGTATATATTAATTCCTGTTTTATATATCCAATAGAAGTTGGCGACCTAGCTTATACTGTAGCGGACAACATGATATTTAATATAAAGTGTGAGGGTTTTGGTGTGATTATAGTAATGTGGACGGATAAGAATTTGGAGACTTGAGGAGTGTTTTATTTTTTTGGGGTTTTTAGATGTGTTGATATATGTTTTGTTCTGATTTTATTGTCTATCATGGGAGTTAACATTCAGTATTGAGGTGATTAACACTATAATGGTTATGTTGGATACATTGTTAGTTAGTGTCTCTTGGTAGTTTTTTTTNTTTGGTTCCATTGAGAAGATTGAGAAGCACTATTAGCCATTTGATTCTTTTAATCTTGATGAATTACATAAATTGTTAATTAGAATGAAAAGGGTAGGATTGTAATTGAATCATTCTAGAGAAATTAATGACTTTTAATTCCTAATTTGACTACCATCTACTTGGTCGACATTTTCTTTCTTTTCATTAATACGTTTCATTTATTTCAGTTTCATACATTTAATTTTACTGAATCAAAACACTTTACTTTCTGTTAATCCCAATTATAATGATTTATATAAATATGGAGTAAAGAAAACACAAACAAAAGTAAGTCGTATTTAACATATGATTCAGATTGTTTTTTCTATTTGATGTTTTCGAATGCTTTTATTTTAGAGTAACGTGTGTATTATTATTATTATTATTATTATTATTATTATTATTTTTCTGTAAATCATTTTTGAGAATGCGAATCATGCAAAAAAGTGGTTTGTTTTTTATCTTCTTATTTTTATATTTTGGATCATGTCCAAATGAATGAATCGAAATGAGATTAGTAAACATCATAATTTGGATTTGTGAATCATAATCATATTAGTGAATCATTAAAAAAAAATCGTTAGTGATGTATTTTGAATCACATATGGATCAATGAATCAACACTAAACTAGTGTTCATTAACATAAAAACCGAATATTGATGGACTAATGATTCAATATTTCAAAATACCATTTTATGAATCATTGGATACTAATATAATAGAGATTTACAAATGAGCTATGTATACGTATATAAATTTCCACGTAATGAGTTTCATTCCAACCATAAATAAAATAATCATAAACAACTTCAAGAGCAATATACAAACCATTAAATTATAAACAATTATTTTAATATAAGTTGAAATGCTAGTGTTGCAAATCAAAAAAGGAAAAAGGGATAAAAAGAAAGAAATTGATTCGTCATATTGGCATTCGAATATGAAAGATTTTGATATTCAAATTTGAAGAAGAGAAATTATGTACACAATTAATGTAGTTTAATATGAAAGATAAAATATAAACACGTAAATACCCATCTTACCCTTAAGTTAGTTTAGTGAGATTAATGACCAAGATTGCTTCTCACTCTTCTCAATCTAAAAACTTTCTCAATCAATCCGGATGTCGTATATATATATATATATATATATATATATATATATATATATATATATATATATATATATATATATATATATATATATATATATATATATATATATATATATATATATATATATATATATATAGCTTCAACTGAACGGGTTTTCAAGATTCTCAACTCTTCTTTAAAGAAGAAAAACCATTCCCTTCTCAAAATATTTAAGAAACGGAAAAATAAGATTTTTTTGCTACATCTAAACGCCACCTAATTTTCAAAGTGCTTTTCTTTTTTTCTTTTTTGGTAACCGGCGGTTTCTATCTTTTGGTCAATTATTTTACGAGTTACGAGTACATCGCACAAAAACCGATAGTGCTTATGCATATGTGGATTTATGATGCTTCTATTTGATCTAGCTTTTTTATTTTATTTAGAAAATTAGTGTAACTACGCTAAAACTTTTCACCAATATGAATTGAATTCAAAACTTTTCACATTTTAGTTACGGGTTGTGATTCTATACAAAATGGATGATAATGAAAAATTCTAAAATGTCACTACAACTTAAGAGGTCATCTCAGCGTCACATCACTTCAACATTTTAACATTTGACACCAAAAATTCACCCATTATCATAATTCATAATACACCACTTTTTGTGACCCACGTTTTTTTTTTCTTTTCCATATTTTTAAACAAACTATATTTCATTCATTAAATAAAAATACAAATTACAAATACTTAAATAAAAAACATACAAAAATTTGAAAAACATAATAAAGAATAAAATTTGTCCAAGTCTTACACATTTAGCCCACATTTAACCAAGGTCATTTATGGAAACAAAACAAATATAAAGATACTGAATATGTAATTATAGGAATAATAATAATAATAAAACTTTGTCTTCTTCGTTCGGCTACAGTACCACTATTCCACTATTTTTTTACTTCATTCTTGCAAGATAACACACGCAACAAGAACACATACGCTACAAAAACACACAAACCAACCCATTTAAATCCCAAAAATAAAAGAAAAAGAAAAAAAAAACATTGAAATTATTTTTGTTTGTGCATGTGTTTCGTCCCACGTTCTTGTAGTAACTCCAGCCAAAACGCCGGGCATAACACAGTCTCACCGATACCATAACACCGGGCAACACTGTGCCACGTGGGCATAACACCGCCCCCAACGTTATGGTACCGTGGCCTCTAACACATGTCTCATATTTTATTCTACTTTCACGATTCATTTTTCTGCTTCATCTACTCTTTTATCAATAATGATCATCTCTACCCCAAATTCAGTTTTAAATCATTCAAAAATTACAAAATTAGGTTTTGATTATATTTGATTTCATCATATATTCGAGTCCGCCGCACACAGACACAAACCATGAAAAGCCAACTTTTTAATTTTTTAGAAGATTAGCGTAACTACACTAAAACTTTTTCACCAATATGAATTGAGTTTAAAACTTCTCACATTTTAGTTACCGATTGTGATTCCATGCAAAGGTGATGATAATTAAAAATTCTAAAAAGTCACTCCAGACTAACACGTGTCTCATATTTTACTCTATTTCACACTTCCTTTTTCTTTTTCATCTACCCTTTCATCACTAATGAACATTTCTATCCCAAAAATTCAGATTTAAATCATTCAAAAATCATAAATTAGATTTTGATTATGTTTAATTTCATCATATATTCTTTCAATCATTACAACATACAACCGTTTTTATGAAATCAGAAGTTCATTGATTTATAAATAAAAATTTAGAGTTTGAATCGATATGAGTCAAAGCAAAAATACCATATCAATTCTTGATCAACAAACCATAAACTAACATCAATTCTTCAACTTTTTTTGTTTTTCTAAGTTTTTACTCATAACTTTTCAAGCAAATCAACATGATTTGAAAGTCGGGGTTTTATAGTGGGTCAAGCTGCTTTGAAAGCCGTCTCGTACAAAATGAAAAAAAATACAAGAAAGCATGCATTGAAAGTCAACATGTTTATATTCCTTTCGCGTTTGATACTTTTGGTTTTGTTGCACTTGAGGTAGTGAAGCTCCCCAATTAAGCCCAACGAGTTATGCATAATAATGTTGTTTTCAAAAGAATTAGTTTTTCAATCCAAAAAAGGGCTAGTGGAGCAACTTGTTATTCGTTTGCCTTTCTCCTCTATTTAAGTCCAAATTGGAATAGATAATTATTCAACATATGATTACGACAAAATAAATATATAAAGTGTTCATGAATACACTCATAAGATGTTCGATGAAATGCCTTAATGAAGTAATTTGCGATTTTAGAATTTTAAGGCGTTCATTATAACACAAATGTTTTAGTAATTCGTAAAAGCTATACTATTTATTGAAAAAATCAAAATTGTGATGAATAAAACTTTGAAAATGCAATACGTGATCATCAGTTCATCAATTTTTTTTTAATTTTTTTTCATCAATACGTGTTTATTAGTTCATCAATACAAATATTCATCAGTTATTTTTATGCTCATCGATACATGTTTATCAATTTTCATCCGTTTGCATTATGTTCATCAATACGTGTTAATCAATGTTCACATTAGTTTTTGTTTATGTTCGTCAATAGAGAAATATTCATCAATATTCTGCTAGAATGTTCGTCAATAGAAATGTTCATCAATACGTTCATCGATGTTCAAATGTTCATTAATTCTCTGACTCTTTTCATCTGTTTTTTTATTTTAATTTTATTTATTTATAAAAGCTGATGTTCTCACATCTTGATGTTTTTCGCAACTGGATCATGAGGCGGAGGAAAAGAAAAAGAAAATAAGGAAGAGGAAATGACATATTTCACTCTATGGGTGTAAATGAGACGAGATAACTCGTGAGCTATTCGAAACCGACTTGCAAGCTACTAGAAATAGACTCGATTTAAAAGAGTCAAGCTCGAGTTCGAGCTATTCGAGTATATTTTCGAGTCGAGTTCGAGCTCTAAAATACTCAGCTCGTGAAGCTCGTGAGCCTTATCGAGCTTCAATTAATTACACTTTTACCCTTTTATATATATATATATATATATATATATATATATATATATATATATATATATATATATATATATATATATATATATATATATATATATATTTACTTAATTTTTATACAAATCAAGTCTAGCTTAGCTTGATATACCGATTAATCATCTAGTTCGAGCCTTAAATTGGAAATAGTCGAGCTTGATTCGAGCTTCGAGCTCAAGTTTTATATGACGAGTCAACTACACGTAACATAACCATATCTCAAAATACGCTCATAAAAAAATGACGGGTTACTCTCATAACTAAATAACCTCCACAATCTGGTCATAACGCGTGCAAGGGAAAAGGCAAGGCCAACCCTAAGGGTGGGTGGGGTGGGCAACGACCCACGGCTTCACATAAACAGGGGACATCAAATATAGTTTTAGTGAAGAAGATGATGGATGTTCAGATATGTATAGAAAGCTGTGTGTTATGGTAAAGATGATATGAAGAAGATGATGAAAATTGAGTTGTTATAGCAGTGAGATAAAAATAAAATATCAAATTAAGTGGAACGGTTGTTATATGAATTAATTATTTGGAAAAGTGTGAAAGTAAATTCACTAGAGGTGTTTTTTTTATTTTTTTTATTTTTTTTTTAAGAAACTCCTTTTTCTTTTCTTTTTTGGATTTCAAATGAAAATTAATTTCGAGTGAAAATCAATAAGATTTAGATAAGTCGAAAGAGGTTTTCCTGTGAAAAATGCAAAGAACAAAGAAATATATGAATCGGAATGTTGTTACTCTTTTTTTATGGAAAAATCTAAGTTGGAAAACTAATAAGCTGTTTTTTAGTCTAATTTTATCCGAATAAAATAAAGTGAAAAGATACAAGAGAATGTTAAATGCTAATTTTTGTATAAAGAAGAAAGAATTAGATATGCGGATTTGTATACAAGTTACACTTTTTAAACTGGCTAATAGCAGGGACGTAGCTAGGATTTTGATATTGGGTGAGCCGTGAGCCAAAATAAATTTTCACGAATAAAGTTATATTGCTCACTATGCTAATAGATTATATATATCTGCTGCTAGCTTATCAAACTTATTAAGTACCACAACAATAAATCCAAAAATGGCAGTTGAAATTCTATTAGTTTTGTTAGCTTAACAAAGAAAGAAGTAAAACGTTGAAATATGAATAAGTTTGAATATTATTTGGGTGGGCCAAATCATTTCTTATGTAAAATATTATACCAAATAACAAAAAAGATACACATGTAATAAAAGATTTTGGGTTGGCCATGGCCCATCCCATTCATAGAGCGGCTCTTCCCTGGCTAATAGAATCAATTCGTGTTTTACTATATTTAGTAGGGGCATTTTTTCATCCTTTTGCCTAGGGCGTCAAATATCTTAGGACCGGCCATGAAAAAAAGTGTAACGGGCGTACGCGTAGTGGGATGAAAGAACGTCACGTAATCTCCTGCTCCATTACCACCCAGTGAAGTTAACGTCATTAGGCTGGACACAATGCATCGTAAAACATCGGTTGGTCGAGTGGGTCGACCGATATCCAAATCGGTTGTCGCCACTGTGGTCGAATGTGCAAATATCGATCGAGTGCTTGGGAAAACAACAATCGGTTGTATTTCCAAAAAAAAATCCACAAAAAGTTACCGTTTGACATTAAAAAAAAAAAAAAAAAAAAAAAAAAAAAAAAAACTTTACATCAAACACACATCTAAACACACAATTTCAAACACACTTCAAACAACTTCTCATCCATATTCACCATGTCAAAGAGAAATACTCCCCCATCAAAAAACCGACGATCCCGACTACCCCAAAATGCACCGGATTTGAATTTCTCGCCGGAAAACAACTTTGAATTAACCGGCATAACACCACTACAAAATCGAGGTATTCGCTTACGTACAACCACTTTTGACTATCCATCACGACTAGCCGAACCGAATCAAAAACAAAACCCGTTTAATCATCAATTTGTCCCACCGTATCGTCCTAATACGGTTTATCACCAAGAACCAAGTGGGTCGTCGTATCGTTCCAACATGGATTTCTTACATTCTTCCCAACCGTATCAACATTATTCCCCGATTCGTAGTGCTAATCTTGATATGGATTTGGAGGATTATATGCAAGATTATCCGACTCAACAATACTCAATGTCACACCTCGCCAAGGCGGAAACACGAGTGTGTAACTTCATGGATATCATCACAACACATGGCGTCTAGATAGAGAAATACTATAATGCACATAAGTAGAGCAAAGTACAAACACGAAGTGTTGTAACAATACCCAAAAATAAAATAACCAAACCAAAATCCAAAGGTATCTTCAATAGATATGAAAGTACCAAGAGAAAAAACATAATCCCATCACAAACAGATCCAAATATTGTCAAATTCAAACATAACATAAAGTCTTCATAATGCAACTAAGTCTCGCCTAATTGCATCCCTCAATCTTTGCCTTAGAATGCTCACCTGAAAATGATGCTTAAAACGTCAACATAATGTTGGTGAGATTCATAGGTTTAAGACACACATACACTCTCAAGGCAACCAGTTCACTGTGATCATAAAATATAGCTGGACATACAATTACAGTTATCGTATAAGCTAACATGTAATCACACAAGATAAGGGCAACCAATAGGACGGTACGTGTCCCCCGTTCCAACATATATATTTATATAGACATCAATTAGGTCACTCATGCGATCAATAGGACAAAACATCCTCCCAATTGAGTCTCTGATATGCATGCCTGATAATCCCTGATAATACTCAATAATCACAACATATAACCATCGCATCATAATAACCATCACGTATAGCATACATACGATAACATTATAAGTCCAAGCTTTTAATCACACATAATCACAGTAACTCAAAATATGTAAGACAAGCATCATTCCCATCCCAAGTTTAAAACAAAGTAAAAAGTATGGGACTATGAACTCACCTTAACTCTGCAGCTTCCAACAAATTACAATCACAATCTAAACAACACACAAATAAATTCACATTACACATGGCCAAGCTAAAAGCTATAACCCATGCAATACTCATATGATGGATGTCTAAGGTTCATATGACCCACCATGGATCTCCTAGACTCCATACTAAACACCAACAACCATTAATGCTCACTAAATCCCTTGCACTTATAATTTCAGAAAACGCAGAATTTTAGGGTACATTCACCCACATAAAATAATAACCATACAAGCTTAAAAACTCACACCAAAAATTCCCCATGGTCTCTCATAAGCATACAAGCTAATCCCAGAAGCCCATGGTCTAATAACACACACAAATACTCATAAGAAAATCAAACTTGTCAACCCTAACTCATTAACTAACGCGTTTTACGCTCAATTCTCTTAACCAATCATCATAATAAAATCATTAATTGATCCCAACATGTTTTAATTAATTAATTTACAGAAACTTACAAACCCTAGATTCATCATACTTAATATTACATGAATTCCAATAATTAATCAATTAATTGAACATAGGTTTTAAGAATTTTACCTTGATTCTTGATTATTGCTTCCAAATTACAAACCCTAATTTTTTCCTTCTCTTTTTCTCTCTTGGATCGACCTCAATCTCAAAAAAACGTTTAAGGGGTGTTTGGGTTGGTATATATATTAATTATGGATAATCCTTGGGCCTAAGAGTCATATTTGGACTCAAATTGGGTTTCCTTTTCCCCCTTATCCATTCTAGCCGATTTTTTTATCATATACATATATATTATATATATTTTTTTATTAAATTAATTCATTACACTCAAAACCTTATATTTTTCATATTTTATAAACTCCCAAAACAAAACCTAAAGTCTTTCACGATAAACCTTAACTTTTACGACAACCAGGAAAATAATCATTTTCAAAACAAAGTTTCCAAAAATAGAATTTCACACTCTTTATAAATATAACTCATAAAAACAATCTCCTTGTAATTTACTAACGCTCAAATACTTGAACGAAGACTTGTTACGCAAAACCACAAAACACCAAAACTACACAAGTCATTTCTACACCACAAAGGCGATCAAAATGAACTTACCCCAACACCAACATTACTCAACTCACAACAATAACACCACGCAAAGGGATTTAGTGCCACATTCATACTTATCATAAATATATTATACATATCTCACACATATACCACCCAGAAACACTTAATTCACACCAAACAAAGTTAAATGATTAGAGACTATTAGTCAAACTAATCTGCTAAAATCACGGTTGTCACACTCGACCCAAAACTATCCTAGTCAAGATGCTTCCATGGGGCAAGGTTCGGGTCACGGTTCGTACCACGATTCCATGCCTTTTGAAGACGAAGACGATGTCGAAGAGACATCTCCCATCAAACCAAAGAAGCCTTTGCGACGTGCTACAAAGGCGAAGGACAAAGGAAAATAACCCGAACCAACCAAAAAGGTTGAACCATGGACAAAGGCTGAAGAGGTTGCGTTTTGTAAAGCTTTCATCTATGTTTCAAAAAATTCCGCGAAATGAAACGCTATCAACAGGCACCGCTTTTGGGAGTTGATGATAGCGTACTTTCAAAATAAATCTCGTTCAGACCAGACATATGACTCGATCACGACCAAATGGAAGACTAGGATTCGTAATAGGGTTGCGAATTTTTGTGCTATTATGGATAATATCAAGGAAACTCATGGAAGTGGTGAGAGTTGATGGGATATTACACCCCACGACAAAGGATCACACAACGAATAACCAAACAATTAAGAACAACTAAAACACAAACAACACACAACGATTTACCGATTCGGCTCCTCAAGCCTAATCCACTAGAAAAACTTAATTTAGATTTGTGATTACAAGATTGAGACGCTTCAACTCTCAAAAACACTCACAAAACTCTCTCACAAGTTTTTCTCACCTCTCTTTCGATTATGAAAACCCTACATAATCATCCTCTATTTATATAGGCTAAACACAATCTTTTCCTAATTTAAACACATACTAAATTAGAAAATATACTCCTTGTTCTCCAAGGCTTCTTCAAAACATAAATTAGGTAATTTGAGTCATACCCTAATAA
>LBNU01028668.1:0-10267 GCA_014162995.1 Artemisia annua | reverse complement strand
TGATGGGATATTACACCCCACGACAAAGGATCACACAACGAATAACCAAACAATTAAGAACAACGAAAACACAAACAACACACAACGATTTACCGGTTCGGCTCCTCAAGCCTAATCCACTAGAAAAACTTAATTTAGATTTGTGATTACAAGATTGAGACGCTTCAACTCTCAAAAACACTCACAAAACTCTCTCACAAGTTTTTCTCACCTCTCTTTCGATTATGAAAACCCTACATAATCATCCTCTATTTATATAGGCTAAACACAATCTTTTCCTAATTTAAACACATACTAAATTAGAAAATATACTCCTTGTTCTCCAAGGCTTCTTCAAAACATAAATTAGGTAATTTGAGTCATACCCTAATAAGAGTGATGCAGACGATAAAGACAAAGCTCTTAGAGAGTATCGTGTGCTTTACGGTCATGATTTTAATTTGAAGGAGTGTGGAAAGTTTTGAGGAATCTTACTGCTTGGAAGAAGGAGATGCCTGCTTTCCAATCGAATAGTCGGAAGAAAACAAAGGGTTCTGCAACTACCTTGGGGTCAACACACGGTCCCTTGAATTTTCAAGACGTGGATGATTCTGAATAAATCATCCTCCTCCTCTCGTGATCCACCAACATCATGGACAAGTTTGCTAGCCAAGACCTTTTACAAGTTGAAGCCGTCAAAACCAACGAAAAGTAAGAACATTGAAGAGTCGTGGAAATCATTGAAGGAACAAGAGCTAGCGATGAAAAGAGAGAAAATGCAACAAGAGCTAGCGACCAAAAGAGAGAAGATTGAACTCCAACGAAAGCAATTGGAAATCATGGACCTCACAAAATGAGAGCAAAGACTTGATTTTCTATAATTCAGCAATCGACCCGAATTTACCCGAACGACAACGAAACGAACTTTTGGGGATTAAGGAATAAATCAAGCAACGCTGCAACTTAGATTACTAGTTTAAGTTTTTATTAAGTATTGTCATATTTAAGTTTTATTGTTTAAGTTTTTAATTTATTGTAATGTTTTTATTTTTAATGAATTTTAAATTTGTTGTTTAACACGTTTGAATTAAAAATTGAAAAAAAAAAGTCGATCACCATTTTGGCACTTGGGTCATGTCTTGTCACCGGAGAGAGAAAGCTGACGTGCCACCTGCTGACCCGACGTCCCGACCTTAAGGAAACACAAAGAAAAAGGTTTTGTCCATTGCACAAATAAAAGGAACCGGGAGTAGTAGTATTTGACGAATAACTAGACAACAAATAGAAATGCACAACAAGTGTCGATCCATGATTGGATCACAAGAACCACAAAAGACAAAAAATGAAAAAAGAAATTTGAAAACCTGCTATATAACATTGTACAATATGCAACAAGACTTATACATAATTGATCCATTTCATTTCTTTTCCATATTCATACCACCCCTGTTTCATTTCAAAACCCTTGTCACAATTTTTACTACTTTTAGTAAAACTTAAACCTTATAAAAAAAGGGTTTATTTCATCTCACTGTAAAAAACCCCCCCTGTCATTTCATATAACAAAACACTTGATTAAACTTTGTTTTTTTTCTTTTGTGTCTTGCATTATTGTTAGGTAGGTAAAGATGGAAGGAGGGTCTTTGCGAGATGTTGTTGAGGAACAAGATAACGAGTTTATAAACATGATTTTTTCATGGTCTCTTGATGACATCTTAAATGAAGATCTCTATAAGTACGAGGTTGTTATTTTTCATATCTTTTATTAGCTTCTTGTTTTTTTTTGAATGGTTTTGTTTTTTTAATGGTTTTATTAGAATATTTTATATGTTTGTTTTTTGTATTTTAACTTTCATTGTTTGGGGGTGCTTATTTACGCTCTTAATCACCTTATGAAATATATGTCGAGTAAAATAAGCTCATAAGCTAAAACAAACACCCCCCATAATAAGCTCATAAGTCAAATATAATTGTTGTAGTTAATATAAGGGTGTTTGTTTAGCTTATTTTATTCGGCTTATTTTTTTTTTCCTAAGTCAATTTATTGCAGCTTATTTTCCAGTTTTAAGTCATAATAAGCTTTTGGTTGGAGCTTATTTTTCAGTTTTTTAAGTCATAACAAGCTTTTGGTTGGCGAATGGAAAATAAGCCGGAAAAGTTAAGCTGATAAGCTAGAAAATAACTTTTTATCCACAACTTTTTATCGCGAATCCTTTTCGTGGGAGTCTAAGATAACCTAAGACTTAACTTTCCCAGAAGGGCTAACCTTAATAACATTTTTTCACCCACAACTCACCATCAAACTTTTACCCAAATTTTGTCCCGGTTTAACAGCTTTGACACCTTATCTCGTAAAAATCAAAAGACTAAACTTTTTGGAAAGCTCTTCCTCTGAACTATAATTTAGAGTCAAAATTCGTGATCTAACTCATCACCATCTATTAAATAACATCGTATCTTTACAGCACTATGTTTCTGTCCAAAACCCTAACTCATTAACTAACGCGTTTTACGCACAATTCTCTTAACCAATCATCATAATAAAATCATTAATTGATCCCAACATGTTTTAATTAATTAATTTACAGAAACTTACAAACCCTAGATCCATCATACTTAATATTACATGAATTCCAATAATTAATCAATTAATTGAACATAGGTTTTAAGAATTTTACCTTGATTCTTGATTATTGCTTCCAAATTACAAACCCTAATTTTTTCCTTCTCTTTTTCTCACTTGGATCAACCTCAATCTCAAAAAAAACGTTCAAGGGGTGTTTGGGTTGGTATATATATTAATTATGGATAATCCTTGGGCTTAAGAGTCATATTTGGACTCAAATTGGGTTTCCTTTTCCCCCTTATCCATTCTAGCCGATTTTTTTTATCATATACATATATATTATATATTTTTTTATTAAATTAATTCATTACACTCAAAACCTTATATTTTTCATATTTTATAAACTCCCAAAACAAAACCTAACGTCTTCGCGATAAACCTTAACTTTTACGACAACCGGGAAAATAATCATTTTCAAAACAAAGTTTCCAAAAATAGAATTTCACACTCTTTATAAATATAACTCATAAAAACAATCTCCTTGTAATTTACTAACGCTCAAATACTTGAACGAAGACTTGTTACGCAAAACCACAAAACGCCAAAACTACACAAGTCATTTCTACACCACAAAGGCGATCAAAATGAACTTACCCCAACACCAACATTACTCAACTCACAACAATAACACCACGCAAAGGGATTTAGTGCCACATTCATACTTATCATAAATATATTATACATATCTCACACATATACCACCCAGAACCACTTAATTCACACCAAACAAAGTTAAATGATTAGAGACTATTAGTCAAACTAATCTGCTAAAATCACGGTTGTCACATCATCCCCCACTTAGGGAAACCGCGTCCCGAGATTTAACAACTCGTCTCATCAATAACATCAAGAAAATTTATGGATATATAAGCGGAATAATACCACACCATAAAACCATAAATCGTTAACCATTCTTATGACGATGTGGGATTCTACCATGATATAAAAATCAAAGAGAAAGAACCACCAAATATGAACAAACTAGATACCCGAATTCACACGATCGAAAACATCCTGATACTCCAACGATACACGAAAAATAAATACACTACCCCGATCAATAACACCAATGATCCAAACGACTTCTCACAGGTAAGTACGATACCCCTCATCTAACTTCCACGATCTAAATCCAACTACAAACGATCTACTCACCAACCACATCAGCAAAACAAATTTGAGTGCTTAGATCTCACCCGATCCTCGCATTCCCAAGTAAACTCATGACCACGTTTGGAATTCCATCGCACCTTCACCAATGCTATCTTACTACGCTTCATACTCTTGACCTCCCTATCCATAATTTCAACAGGTTCCTCAACAAAATGAAGAGTCCTATTAACCTTAATCTCATCCAATGGCACATGCAAACTAGCATCCGCCAAACATTTCTCCAAATTAGATACGTGAAACGTATCATGCTCACCACTTAGTTTCTCAGGAAATCTCAAACGATATGCTACAAGTCCAACCCTCTCCGTAATCGCAAACGGCCCCTATATACCTTGGTGCTAACTTACCTTTCTTCCTGAAACGCACAACACCCTTCCAAGGAGACACTTTCAACATCACAAAATCACCAACATTAAACTCTAAAGGCTTACGGCGATTATCCGCATAGCTCTTTTGGTGATCTCTTGCAGCCTTAAGTCTTTCCTTAATTTGGAAAACCATATCCGTAGTCTCTTGCACCAATTCAGGACCAATTAGTTGGCTTGTTCCAACCTTTTCCCACAAAACAAGTGATCTACAATTCCTTCCATACAACACTTCAAACAATACATTCTTAATACTATACTGATAATTATTGTTATAGGAGAACTCAGCTAAGGATAAATGCATACCCCAACTTCCTCCAACATCAATCGCACTCACGCTCTCAGCACTCCATCCAACGCCTGATTGGTACGCTCACTTAGTCTATTCATTTAAGAATGATAAATCGTACTCATCTTCATATGCTATCTCCAAGCTCTATAAAACATTTACCACAATTACGAAGTAAGTATTTCATCTTGATATAAGCTGTTTGACGCGACACTCCACGTCTCTCTACCAACTCATCAGATGTAACGTCTCATTAACTTTTCTACCTCAAAATCTCCCGATATATTCCTGGCTGTTGTATCATCCTAATAGTTGTTGATATCAACCTTCACGTTCAATCTTATCAAATACTTGCTAAGGTGTTTGTATTCCTCTTCATACTTGCTCCTCAATACATTTCTTGCTAAGGTAACAATACGTCTTATCCATTCTAGGATGTATCAAATACCTTGCATGTTTGATGTCCTTATGCCTCCTTCCAGTGAAACCAATAATTGGTCCGCAAAGTACCATCCTCCATATTCATTCCTTTCCATTAGCTGGTCTAAACCACGTAATCATTCTTCTTACATGTTTTACTAGTGGAACTCATATTAGATCTAGGAAATATAGTCCACCATCCTCCTTTCTCTCTATTTGTTGATCTAACCCACGCAGCATCTCAACCATAGCGTTCTCATCCTTGAGAGCTTCCTCTTGCTCTGCCAATATCTTACTCTTATTTCCTGACTGCAACGTCATGCTCATAGCTCTCACACGTTTAAGCTTAATCCTCTTCTTCCTACTCAACGCATCAGCCACCACGTTCGCTTTTCCAAGTTAATAGCGAATCTCACAATCATATTCACTAAACAGTTCAATCCATCTTCTTTGGCGCACATTCAGCTCCTTCTGAGTAAAAATATGCTGAAAACTCTTACGATCAATGTAAACAATACTCTTCGTGCCATACAAATAATGTCTCCAATTCTTGAGAGCGAATACTGAGTGGTATAATTCTTCTCATGGATCTTGAGTTGTCGGAAAGCATAAGCTATCACTTTCCCTCTCTGCATTATTACACACCCAAAACCTTGATTTGACGCATCACAATATACACAAAATCATCTGGCCCATACAGTAACGTTAGAATAGGTGTATTACACAAACTATCCTTTAGTGACTGAAAAGCCATCTCCTGTTCTTCTCTCCAAACATACTTCTTGTTCTTCTAAATCAACAAAGTGAGGGGTTTAGCATTCTTCGAAAAGTTCGCTATAAATCTTCTGCAGCACCCAGCCAATCCTAAAAAAGAGCGTATCTCAGACGGCGTCGTAGGAGCCTTCCAATTCTTGACCGCTTCAATCTTACTAGGATCCACATGTACACCTTCACTATTCACCACATGTCCAAGAAAATGTACCTCTTGTAACCAAAACTCACATTTCGAGAACTTGACATATAACTTCTCATTCTCTAGCAACCAAGTATCAACTTCAGATGTTCTTCATGCTCTTCCTTCGTCTTAGAATAGATCAAGATATTGCCAATGAACACAATCACGAACTTATCCAAATAAGGCTTGCAAACACGATTAATTAAATCCATGAATACCGCAAGGGCAATAGTCAACCCAAATGGCATCACCGTAAACTCAAAGTGTCCATAACGAGTCCAAAAAGCAGTCTTCGGAATATCCTCCCCATACACTCTTAACTGATGATAACCAGAACGCAGATCTATATTCGAGAAAAATTCGAGAACCTTGCAACTGGTCAAGAGATCATCAATTCTAGGAAGAGGATACCGATTCTTAACCGTTAACTTGTTCAACTCCCGATAGTCAATACACACCCTGAACGAACCATCCTTATCATGGCATATCACTTCAGCCTTATGCCTAGTCAACAAATTCATCCCTATCACCACATCAAAACTTCCAGAGAGAAATACCCTCTAACATTATAGCACACCCACGAATAACTTTATCAGCCTCTACCTCTCTACCACAAACTACTTCAATCACTATAATCATCAAGCGAACTCATACCAGTGAACACTCACGCCAATACATTGCAAACCAAGCGAAGAACGTAAAGACTCATTCGTACAACGGTCGAATTAAGATCATAGAAAACCTCGTTACCATCAAAACACAAAACATGTCGCAAAATCCAAATTGGTGTGTAAATGAGGGATTAACATCTGTACCAACTTATGACGAACCAACAGTACTCAAAGAATAGTATAACATTCATTCGAGGAATGAATGCATGGAATAACCAAAGAAACGTACCAATTCCTAATGAAAGCAAATCCGAATGACTAATATCAATCACGACGTCGAATAGAAAGAATATGGCACCTTTACCATCATGGTACGTGATGACGTGGGATTGCGACCACGCAACAGGTTTTACCTCTCAAGGGATCTTGAGAAGCTTGCAATCCCACCGGGCAGTGTACCTGGTCAGTGTAGTATAGTGTAGTGGTAAGTACGGGGGATTGATCGTTCTCTCACAGGGAATAGTGTTCGTTAGGTTAGAAAAGCTACTCTAAAAGGTCTAAGAGTGAAGGAAGATTATTTTTTGTATTTTTATATTTTTATAAAAGCAAGTAAAATCTCGGGTTTTGGAGGAGTAGGCGGAATTAGTTGCTAGTCAACTAACCCAAAAACTACAATTGCAATTAAAAATAAAATAACTAAACTATTGTGGTTGTGAAAACTTATATGGAGACAAATGTGTTTACTTAGATTTCCTNGAAACCTATGTGGAAGTTATTTGTTGGAAAACTTAGGGATGTTGGTTATAAAGAGCATCTTGTTCTTCCAGAATTCATTCCGTTAGACTGGCGAAAATCAATGTGCGAGGACTTGATTTATTTAAGAATGACTGATTTGTGCGTCAACGTGCTTGATGAAATTATTCTTCGAAATGTTGACATCATAAGTGACCTCGACTATTGGGAAATTGGGAGGGTCATGATGGTGTGTCTTGGTTCAAGAACATCAGTAGCACTTTACGAGCAGCTCATTAATAAGCTTGAATCGAAACCTATGTGGAAGTTATTTGTTGGAAAACTTAGGGATGTTGGTTATAAAGAGCATCTTGTTCTTCCAGAATTCATTCCGTTAGACTGGCGAAAATCAATGTGCGAGGACTTGATTTATTTAAGAATGACTGATTTGTGCGTCAACGTGCTTGATGAAATTATTCTTCGAAATGTTGACATCATAAGTGACCTCGACTATTGGGAAATTGGGAGGGTCATGATGGTGTGTCTTGGTTCAAGAACATCAGTAGCACTTTACGAGCAGCTCATTAATAAGCTTGAATCGAAACCTATGTGGAAGTTATTTGTTGGAAAACTTAGGGATGTTGGTTATAAAGAGCATCTTGTTCTTCCAGAATTCATTCCGTTAGACTGGCGAAAATCAATGTGCGAGGACTTGATTTATTTAAGAATGACTGATTTGTGCGTCAACGTGCTTGATGAAATTATTCTTCGAAATGTTGACATCATAAGTGACCTCGACTATTGGGAAATTGGGAGGGTCATGATGGTGTGTCTTGGTTCAAGAACATCAGTAGCACTTTACGAGCAGCTCATTAATAAGCTTGAATCGAAACCTATGTGGAAGTTATTTGTTGGAAAACTTAGGGATGTTGGTTATAAAGAGCATCTTGTTCTTCCAGAATTCATTCCGTTAGACTGGCGAAAATCAATGTGCGAGGACTTGATTTATTTAAGAATGACTGATTTGTGCGTCAACGTGCTTGATGAAATTATTCTTCGAAATGTTGACATCATAAGTGACCTCGACTATTGGGAAATTGGGAGGGTCATGATGGTGTGTCTTGGTTCAAGAACATCAGTAGCACTTTACGAGCAGCTCATTAATAAGCTTGAATCGAAACCTATGTGGAAGTTATTTGTTGGAAAACTTAGGGATGTTGGTTATAAAGAGCATCTTGTTCTTCCAGAATTCATTCCGTTAGACTGGCGAAAATCAATGTGCGAGGACTTGATTTATTTAAGAATGACTGATTTGTGCGTCAACGTGCTTGATGAAATTATTCTTCGAAATGTTGACATCATAAGTGACCTCGACTATTGGGAAATTGGGAGGGTCATGATGGTGTGTCTTGGTTCAAGAACATCAGTAGCACTTTACGAGCAGCTCATTAATAAGCTTGAATCGAAACCTATGTGGAAGTTATTTGTTGGAAAACTTAGGGATGTTGGTTATAAAGAGCATCTTGTTCTTCCAGAATTCATTCCGTTAGACTGGCGAAAATCAATGTGCGAGGACTTGATTTATTTAAGAATGACTGATTTGTGCGTCAACGTGCTTGATGAAATTATTCTTCGAAATGTTGACATCATAAGTGACCTCGACTATTGGGAAATTGGGAGGGTCATGATGGTGTGTCTTGGTTCAAGAACATCAGTAGCACTTTACGAGCAGCTCATTAATAAGCTTGAATCGAAACCTATGTGGAAGTTATTTGTTGGAAAACTTAGGGATGTTGGTTATAAAGAGCATCTTGTTCTTCCAGAATTCATGCTTGCACTGAATGATGTTACCCCAACTAAATTGGGTCCAAAACCGAAAATATTGAAGCGTCTCATAAGCTTTTATGTTGAAATAGTCCAAAAAATCCTCTACAAAAGAAAAAATACTTTCCTTTGGTGCAGATTCTCAAGTGAGGATATCTCATTTTATCATAAACTTTTAGCATTGAAGCTAGTTATGATGCTGGCTTTAGTTCTGTTGGAAAATTTAGTGCACTTGAGGGATCAGTTTAAACCTTGTAATGGGTCAGGAGGTACGGAATGTACGCCCATAAGGTCCCTGAACACCCTGTCTCAGATAGTGGTTAAGTGTTATTCAGTGTGTGATGAATTTCAGTGAGTTCACTCTTCAGTGAGTGATACTCTGGACTGAATGATATTTATCAGGATGATGAGTTCAGCTTAGGCTGAAGGATCTCATCAGGGAGCAACCCTTTCAGGGACTAGCTCATCAGTGAGTTTGATTAACTCATTGGACTGAATTCAAACTTGGATTGTAACGGTTTTGACCTATTCAAGTGGCAGTTTAACTGCATTAATGACCACGTTTAATTGGTCGTGTAACCACTAATACCTATCATTATGGAGGCTAATTATGAGCGATTAATGGGCCGTTAATCACTCATAATTCCATTGACTAGGGTTGAGTGATCTTACCTATAAATAGGAGATCAAACACAACTGCATGCGATATAAAACATACGAACTAAACATTTGAAAGCAAAAGGGTTATTGATTTGTGCCTAATTCAATAACAAACATTTGGTCTTATCCCAAGTAGATATTCGTGATACCCAGGCATTAGGGTCGAATAGTTTACTTTGGAAAGTGATAACACGATTCCAAGTGATATCCGGTAACCTTAATTGGTACGTAGTTAGGCTATTGATTATCTTACCCTGTTCTGGGCTCATAACCGCTAACAATCAAAGTAAACTATTTGTGATAATCAATGGCTGCTGCTATGAGGCATATGGCTGCTAACTTTTCTAAATTGGAAAAGTTTGAAGGTGTTGATTTCAGAAGGTGGCAAAAGAAGATGCATTTCTTGTTATCCAGCATGAGCGTGGTGTATGTCCTGAACACTGCTATTCTAGAGGATCATGGGGATAATGCTACTGTGGAGCAGATAAGGAAAAGAAGCAAATGGGAGAATGATGACTATGTCTGCAGAGGTTTAGTCCTCAATGGTATGTCTGATTCTCTCTTTGACATTTATCAGAATGTTGAATCATCAAAAGAACTATGGGATTCCTTGGAAGCCAAATATATGGCTGA